>JAVXUM010000011.1:8240706-8251762 GCA_035590655.1 Pouteria glomerata | reverse complement strand
CTGATACGAGGACCTTAGAATCATGTTATGTATGCTTATCACTCACGTCCCCGGGTCCCCGGGCTCGGGGCGTGACACCCTTATACTTGGGAGTTAAGTTTAGACGCACTATTTAATAGCGGTCAGTTTGCAAGTTTATTTTCTTCTACGAAGTTCAAATATGTTAGGCTAGGATTAGTTCTTAGCTTCAAGCCATTGTGTGGTAGTTTGGTGAACTCAAACATAAAAGATTCTTTTTCAATGAAATATATTTATGAGTTATAATTAGAATTTCATAGTAAGTTAGGGTTCTTTCGGAATCAACTCACCCGTGTTACAACCATAGCTTGGTTATAAGTTTTCACTTATGTATCCCAGGTAATTGGTTCAATGTCCCGGTGAGTTAGAAACATATTTTCTAAAACCTAAATTAGGTTTTCTTATGAAATCAAATCACCTGTGAATCAAAGCTTGGGTACGATTGGCCACTCAATCATAACAAGTGTTTGATTCAATAGCCCGGTGATTTAGAACCTATTTTCCTAAAACCATAACTTGAGGTTTTCTTAAGAAATCAATTTACCCGTGTTACAATCGAAGCCTAGTTACGAGTTGACGCTCATGCACACTAGGTGTTTGATTCAATATCCCGGTGAGTTTGAAACTATTTTCAAAAAAACTTCCTCTTACCTTGAGTTCCATAACTTAGGTTTTGAAAGAAATATCTTTCGATCTAGTAATGCATGTGTAGTTGCTAGGTTGAGTTATCAATGCGTTTGAGTAAACCTCCACTATCCTATTGTTGAATTTGGTTTGAAGCCAAGATTATCTTAGTTATTTTATTTTTAATATTTTCATTTAAATTTAATATCTTGATTCTTTCACTCTACTATTCTCAACCATAACATACTCAACCATAACTAAGAGAACAAGTCTAGAGCAATTAACAAAGCCCTCCTTGTGAAGATGACATTGGTTCTCAATGAGTAAAACTACGACCACCCTCTTGCACTTAAGAGGTAAAACCTGAACACATTTTAGGATTGGTCAGAGCTTACTAGTCTTGACTTGCTCGTTCTTCTCCTGTGTGTTTTGCTAAATTAACCATGCTTTGCGAGCACTCATACAACTTGATATCCAGTAAAACTCATTAAGGTAAACAGCTGAGAAGATGGCACTTAGAGCTTTAAAATTTTATTTTGAACTATCTTGTTTAGCCTTCGTCCATGTCAAAATCAGTTTTACCTCTATCCTTCGATCAATCTCGTGTGTAGGTTCTTCCTAACCTTGAACCACAGAGGTCCATACTCGATAGTTAATGCCTAGGAGAAAAGCTTGTATCTATACCTTCCAATATGAGTAATTTGTGCCGTCAAACCATAGGAGTCTAGTGCTTGAACCTCCTTCATGCGGTGGATTCATTGGTTTAGAATAAGATCTTTATTCCAAGTAGAGTAACCTACTCTAATACCAATTAAAAACTCCAAACCAAATAAATAACCACAAAGTAGAAAAGAATCACACCAGAAGATAACGAGTAAACCCTATCATAAGGAAAAAAACTTCAATTACAGAATTCACTATCAACGGGTTACAAGACTCTACTTAGATTCTTTACGACTCACTCACACGAATCCTTTCATCACTCTTGCTCAAATCACTTGATAAACCATCCAAGTAAACTTTTTGTCTGACGTAGAAAGTAAATAAAGAATACAACGAAAAGTTAGAGAAAGAACTTGAAGCACCTAAGAAGAATTGACTCTCTCTCTAGATCTCTATAATATGTTCCGTACCCTTTATGATCAGGGCTTGGTCCATATTTACAGAGTTACATAAGGTTGACCTAATCTGGTAAAATAGGAAACAAATTCGCTCAAAAGATAGGTAGCTTGAACCTTCGAGCATCTTGTGCCGTGCCAGTGCTATTGGTTGAACTCTTGTGTTCTCATCTTGCTGCATGTGGACCTTACTGAAATTTTGTTGCAGATAAATAACAAAGAAGGCGCAGCCATGCGCTCCCCGCAGGATGCCAACAGCCTCAGGGTGCACCCGCACATTTCTCGCACCGTGCCTGCGAGGTTCTCTGGGTTTTTTTGCTTGACTTGCTCCATATCTTGCTTCAACTAAAATTTGAATCCTTCTTCAATTTGGCAACTTGTTAAATTTTGATCAGATTCAGTTTTAATTTCTCTTGACTTCTTTGAGTTTAGAAACTTCATTGAACCTTTTCATCAATTAGGAAACTTGTCATCAATTTGAAATTCTTCAGTAATTCATATTTAACTTGAGATCGCATATGGATTTGCCATAATATTGAACCTTACAAATTCTATATTCAATGCTATCACTATCGACGAGTTTTGAATAATCTCGACTTGTGAGATTGCAAAAAAGACTTGGGACATACTGCAAATAACTCATGAAGGTAGTAGTACTGTCACGAAGTCTAAACTTCTTAAATTGAAAACTGCTTTTAAAAATCTAAAAATAGAAAAGAATGAAATTTTTGATCAATTTTATGCTAAATTAAGTGATAATGTTAATTCTCATTTTAACTTAGGTGTTATTATTCATTCTTTTGATATTGTGAGTAAGATTTTAAGATTTGTTCGTGATAGATTTTAACCCAAAGTTACTGGTATTGAAAAGGCCAAAGATATTAAATCCACAAGAGTGAAGGAATTGGTTAACTCTCTTTAAACATTTAAGTCTAATCTTCACTCTTCTAAAGAATAAAAAGATTTGGCTTTAAATACTGTGAAAGAGGAAGATGATAACTTAGATGAAGACATGGATGAACTTGTTATTCTTACTAAGAAATTTAAAAAGGTTTTCAAAAATCAAATAAATCAAACAAAATGAATTTTGAGGAAAACAATTCTTCAAAAAAAGAAACTAGTTTTGAAAAGAAAATTTTGAGAACAAGTTTGAAAAAAAAATAATTCCAAACTAATAAAAGGTATAAAGTGTTTTGAATGTCAGAGTTTTCGACATATAGCTCAAGAATGTCCAATAAGATTGAAGAGGAAAGGAAAAGTTTTTAAAGTGACATGGGATAATTGTGACAATGAAGAATCATCAACCTCAGAATCGGAAACTAAATAGGAAAATTTCATGGCATTTACTGAATTTGTACAAAGCTTGAACAATGAAAGAATTGAAAGTGATACTAAAATTGGTGGAGCTAAAGATTCAAATGAGGAAGAACCAGACCTTCAAAAAATGTACAATGAATTGTATAAACAGTGTCACAAATTATTGAAAAAAGAGGAAAAATTGAAAAAGAAAGTATAGTTAGGAGAAAATGAAAGAAAAAAATAAAATAATGAGATAGAAGAACTTCTTAAGAGGAATTTAGAGATGGAAGTGAGATGCATTCTTATTCAACAAACTTAAGGAAAGTCAAACTGTAGAAAGAAAAGTTATAACAGAGAATGACAAACTCAAGGAAAGTCAAACTGTAGAATGACTTGAAATTGATTTAAAAAATGTTAAATTGTCTTTCTCTAAATTTAATACAGGATCGCAATAATTGGATGAAATTTTGAGTGTTCAAAGACCTTCTAAAGATACCTCCAGACTAAGATATGGCAGAAAGTCAAAGAAGAAAGTGGAGTCTAAGTTTATCCCATCAAGTTCAAAATTTTTGAAGAATGAGCTTGAATCAGAGAAAGTAACAGTGAGTAATTCTGCTACGAAAGGTAATTTTCTACCCTCTAGTGTAAAGTTCAAAAATTAATTTTTTTTTTTTTTTTGAACAGTAAGAGAGAAAAGAATCAAAGTTTCCATTTAACAAAAATTTTTCGAGAACCTTCGCCCACTTATAGGAGATTCATTCATATTTGTTACCATTGCGGTTTAAATGGTCATGTTCGACTTAATTGTTATAAGTTTTATGATTTACCTAAGAGTTATATTGATGAAAGAGTTAGAAAGTCTCATTTTAAAAATAATTAAAAGAATTTTCTGTCAAATTGATTTCAAACTCTTTTGAATGAGACTGAACATTTGATTCAAGAGATAAAAAATTAAGAAAAATCTTATAATCTCTCTATGAATCAATATCAAACTAAGAGAACTCCATTTTATACTTCTAAAAATCATTATCATAATTCTCATAAGACTAGACGTATTTGGGTTTCCAAATCAAAGTGGTGAAAGCTAATTTCTTTACTGAACCTCTTGATCTTTAAAGACTTGAGTTTCTAAAGAAATCCCCTAAAATGTGTTCTTTGGGTTAATATCGATGTATTTGTTTATTTTATTTATTTTTTATATTTATTTATCTATTATTTTCTTTTTGCCAATTCTTGGTGGAAACTTGTAAGTGAGGTAAATCTCAACTTCAAGTATAATAAATCCAGTACTCTTCACCAAGTGACACACTCTTTATTAAAAAAAATAGAGACATATTATTATGTTCATTTTATGATCTTGAAAAATTTAAACTTTTTGTATTTATCCTTCATACTTTTATACACTCTTTTTGATATTAACTTGATAAGTATTGCCATACTTTTGGAGTGCCTCTCAAGATACTACTTCAGATCTTAATACTTCTTAAACTATCACGTGTGTATTGCCTAAAGTTTGTACTTGATCCAGTGCCTTGTTTATGTACTCTTTGTATGCTTAGAATAATGGCCGGACTCTTCCAAAAAAAGATACCACAAGAGATAATGTGAAGTTACCGGCACCATTGCGCATCAAGCGAGAAAAAGTCACTATAGTAAAACTGGGATGACTATTTACCTTTGAAGCGAGTGAAAGTCGTCAAATCATAATAGAATGAAGGTGATTAAGTTAAACATTATAATTTAAAAAAAAAAAAAAACTTTTATTTTTTTTTATAGTTTTTAAGAATTTTTTTTTTACGATGTGCTTGAAGTTGGTTCAAGCAGAGCCGCTTAACGCCGGTTAAAGCAGCATACGTTCTAATTTTGGCGCCTGATAGATGTTTGAGCGTCGTAGCCCGATAGTGGTTCGAGCGATGGAGTTGCTGGTTTTAAAGCTGAAGAGCGCTCGAGCACCGTGTTTTGTGTCTAAATCTATTTTGATTCAGCCCTAAATTCTCACACTGATCTGTCAGACAATGTTTTGGAACTCAATCTTTTTTTGTCGACTGCCCAAAACCCCAAACCAACTTTCAAAATCATCGAGTTTGTAGCCACAACTTTCATGGCAGTTGTTACTATTCACTCTCACGATGTTCCGGCAGCGGATGTCTCCACTACCTCAATAGCCCCAAATCGAAGAGAAGGGTAGTAGCGCATGGTGTGGTTTTTCTCGAATTTGAAGTAGGTGTTTGTGGCGCTGAATCTGAAGCGATCATGTCTCTGTCTATCCCTCCCGTTACTGTGTCGGCATCTGCTTCTTCTCAGGGGTGCATCGGCAATAGTTTTCCGCTGATTGGTCCCTCATGACAGCATCGACGGTGATTGTGTGGCCGAGTCTTAGCCGGAGAGACATAACGGTGCTGTCGATGTTTGATCGGTCATGGATTTTTTTTTTTTTTTTTTTTTTCGGATTTTAGTGTCTGTTGGCTGTTGGTTACCAAGGGTTTCTACTAGGTTTTGTGAAGTTTGAATTGAAATTTTTTTCTCCGAATCCGAAGATTACTGTATGATCATGTTCATTTTTGCGTTTTGGGTCTGTTGCACTGTTCTAGGGTTCCATTTGCCTTGCTCCTAGCATTTGTGGTTCGATTTGATTTTGGGATTTCTTGCTAGCATTGCAAATTGCTTTTGTTGCTATGGTTTGTTGGGAATTCAGTTTTCAGAATTGTGATTCGCCGTACTTGTGTCTTTGTTGGGTTTATTTTTGAGTCATGGTTCGGATACTTGGTGTTGTTTAGCCAATTTATAAATGTCACTGCAGAGGCTGCTATTGGATTTATGTGATTTTTGGTCCAAGGGCTGAAGCTGTCCACTTTTCTAGATGATGATTTAGTTTAAATTGATTTTGGCCTAATCCGTGTTGCGGGTCTTATTGGGTGTTTTTATTTTGGGTTTATTAGATTTGTTTTTGGTTCTATCTATGTTGGGTTCTGTGTGATTTGTTTGAGTTGTGTTGCTTACTCCCAATGACACTGATTTGGGTTCATTTTTGTGTGGGTATTCTGCAATTTAGATATTTTAGTTTCCAGTTTTTCTCTCTATGTGCTTGCTTGTTATGTGTCTTTGGATTTCAGCTCCTCCGTAGTTCAATGTTTTTTTTAGTTTGTTGGTTTGCTTGACTTCATGGCATCAGATTGCATTTGGATAAAAAGTAAGAAATAAGGTGATATTGAGAGCAGCAGGGAGCATCGTTGCTGTTTTTCGTCATTTGTGGCTTTACCACCGAGGTCATTTTGAATGTTTTTTTGAATTAAAAATTTTGAAGACAAAGCCTTCTCATTTGCTTTATGAATTAATGTTATATGGAATTAATTCTAGAAAGTGGAATTCATCTAATGATAGTAGGTTGTCCTTGGGCTGGTAGTTTCTTTATTGCTTATTTAGTGTTTTGAATTCAGAAAGCATCTGCAACATAGAGCTATTCATGGCTTTAAATGCCTTAAAAAATATGGTACAACAGTTAGCAAAAGTTCTTTTTGGATGCTCGTTAGTTGTTTTGGTCCATTGTTGGTTTGGTGGTTGGTTCTTGTGTGCTATTTATTTATTTATTTTTATTTTTTTTCATTGAAATAAACATTGCATGACAAAAAAGGGGAAGACATGAATGGAATTTTTTTTAAGGAATTCTATCTCTCTTCCTCTTTATTTTTGGATTATCTTTCTAAAGAATTATATTAGTTGTTCTTAACATTTATCTTGCAGGCTTTTAGAACTAATGAATTATTTTGAGGAAATGATATATTTCAGAAATTTAAAAATACATCAATGGTCAAGGAGGAGACTGCAGATAAATTGTTTGTGTCATACGCTAAGGGAAAGTCAAATGCTGGGATTTGAGCATGGGGTTATGTCATTGTATTTTGTTTGGTTTTTGTCATGCAATTGTCAATGAGAAGATTGTAAGATTTAATTTTTTGGTGTGACAATTGTGAGTCAATAAGTTTATAATATTTGTAATTTTCATATTGAGTCTTGATTGGTCAAATTGTTTCTCAGTGCAAAAATTCTGATAGATTTTATTCTAATTCTATTTCCATATTGGGAATGGGTGGAACGAAAATAAATATCACATACTCTGCCAGACCTAGTGAAGAATACTTTTGAGAAGCAAGAAATCAGATTGTGCTAGAGGCAATCAAAAGTGGAGATATACAAAGAACAGTACTCAATCGTTGCTTCAAGAGTTTGAAGATTGAAGAACTTCTTTGAGTTTTAGGAAGTGCTATTCAGGTTTAAGAACAGAGTCAATCGCATGAGGGAAGATTCATTGTGGGTTCTAACAAATAATAGGTACTTAGACTAGAATAGGTGTCGAGTTGAATCATGTACGGTAAATTCTTGTAATCTTCGATTTATAGTGGATTGATTTTCAGGAATAGTCGCTTTATAGACTTGAAATTTTTATTTAGAAGTGGTTTTAGGATTTTACTTCATTAAATCTTGTGCTCCTTTTACTTTCGCTTGTGTGTGTTTGTGGTTGAGATTTTTCTCCATATTTTTAATTTTTCACTTTTCCTTGTCTTGGATGCATGAGACTTCTTGAGAATATAATGTGATACACTATTTTCAAAATTTGTTGAATTTGCTTGTGATCTACTGTTGTTCAGAGTGGTCTTGGGTTTCTTAGTAAGGATTGGAATAGGTTATGGTTTTACTTATTCACTTTGCTTCTTAATCTTTTCTTTTGAATCAGTCTCCAGTGAAGCCCACAGGGAAACTGGCTTTGAGTAGTTTTTGGATCACAGCTTTTTAAACTTTTCTTTCTATTTTTGAAACCATCCTTTTTAAATTATGCATAATGAGGAGAAAAACTTTGTCTTCACTCATTTTAATGATTACAACTATTAGGTTGCTCTTCTTTTCAAATATTTTGCACTTTTCATCTTCAAATACACTGAATATCCCTTTTGTAGAAGTTGTCCCAATACTTAGGAGATTTTGAGTAAAGTTTGGAGGATGGAGAATATCATGGATGAACTTTTGTTTACTTCCTTTTATTTAGATTGAAACAATTCATTCGGCTTTTTAAAATTTTTCATCACCATGTTGGATTTGCGATGTGATGCTTTGATTAAGTCTGACAAAAATATTTTAGTTGCCAGTCTCTAGTTGCTACACCCACTATCTAGATGTTAGCTTTGATCAAGTTTGACTAAAATATCTTAGTTGCCAGTCATCTAGTTGCTACATCCACTATCCAAATACCAAACATCGTTGAACTTGAATTAGGCTACCATGCAAGAGAATAATCGATCTCTTTCACTTTGAATGAAGTTTATTTCTTCTTGATCATTCTTTTCTTTATACTATCCATCCTTCTATGAATAGGTTGAATTTTGCATTTCCTGTATTTGTAGTAGCAATTCTTTGTTTCGTGGTTAGATTTTATTACATTTTTTTTTTTCTTTTTACATTTGCTAACACCTTGTTGAATGTATCAGAGTGCAGGTGAATCCTTTTGGCATTCTCCTTGTGCACCTTATGTAGTTTCTCTGTCCAATTTTGTGCTATTTTGTGTGCTAATGGCTCTAGGTAGTCTTTTTCTGCGATGTTCCAAAGAACTCGAGAGATGAATACAATATTCATATTCATTTAACTATTCCTACTAATCATAGTTCACTCCCTTAAATAATATACCTAGTTTAGAGAATAGGCAACATTAGTTAGAAGCGATCTGAAGGACATATGATTTGATTTAAGGGAAAAAAATAAGGTGATATTCAATTTCAATATTTTATTACCAATCAAAAAAAACCAAAAACCTTGGTATGGCATTTTTTGGATTTTTGGGGCTATAATATAATTTCGTGGGGCTTAGTTGAAAATGATTTGAAATTTTTGGGGCTAAAGTGTAATTTTTAAATTTTACAGAAGAGAATATGCTAAGAAGGTCTGTCAATTGGCCGAATTTGATCCACATCCAATTCAAATCTGATTCTATGATTCTTGGGCAAAACTCATTAGTAAGGACTAGATCCAAAAAAAGAACCAAATCCACTATACCCATATGAGATACATCAAATCCAAAATAATTTTAATCCTAATCTCATCTCTTAATCCTTCATTCTCTCTTAATTAACCCCTTTGAAACAGCCATCTCTACACTACTTGCGGCACTCTGGCATACACCGCTTCGGAAGTCTTCTACTGCGTTGACTAAGACGGCAGCAAAGTTAATGCCTAGTCATCCGGAGACTGAATTAAGTACCGCCTTAAAGCTCTCCCTATTCTGGCTTGTCACAGAGCAACCACTGGAGCCTTGAGAGCATGTTTGTTTCATGGACTCAAGGGCGTGGGATTGGAGATGCAGTTCGTGGATCCCACTCATGATGTGTTTCGGTTGCAATCCGTGATTGCCGAACATGGTTCGACTGGAGATGAAATCCCATCTTTGGCCGGATAAGAAATCTTAAGGAGGTGGTGGGATAATTAATTCTCCACCTCCGGAATTGGTTCCCGCCAAGTTTTAAAGGTTTAAAATTATTTTCTTTTACATCACATATTAAATTACATTTTTTATCTCACTTTATATCCCACCAACCAAACACCAAAAAAACTAATCCCACATAAAAAATAATCTCATCTTTTATCTAATCTCACATATTATTTTTATGGGTCTCACGGTATTATTTATTTCCCATCATCTAATCCCCAAAACAAACACAGGATTAGGGTTGTTGACACTACCATTCTAAAACTAAGTTTCAGTTCTATTTCGATGGGAAAAGGCAGCCGAGAAGCCCCGACCCCAACCATCGCCGCCCAATCACCAAAGTTGAAGGCTTTGAGGTGCTTAGACTGCCTTCCACGACTTCTAAATGAGTCCAAAATTACCAACTTGCCCTTGCCGACAATGGCTCGTAACAGCCCTTACTTCGGTCGATCTCTGTCTCGCACAATGTTGTTCTCGTTTAAAGTGACAAAGGGAGGGATGGTCAGGAGGCAGATCAGTTATAAGGAGCGGTGGAACTTCAGTTCCTAGAGGTGGGGAAGTTTTAAGGATTAGAAGGGAAATGAGGAGGGCAGTTTTAACTTTTATCTTCTATTACTGGTCATAGCACTCGTTGATTGTTTGTAACATGGCCAACGCTTCGTCGGAAAGAGATGGGTTATCATCGAAATTGAATTTCTCGAGGACGGTGAGGCTGGTGAGGAGCTTCTCCAGCTTGTCGCGTATAAATTGCCGTTTGACAGTGAAAACTCTGATTAAATTGAAGAATTGCAGAGATTATTTTGATGGATGCACTTTAAAAAAATAGATCGAATCGTAAATAGGTCAAATCCATTGGTTAACGGATCAAATTTGGAGTATAATGGATAAACTCATTTAATTATGAGTTTGGATGGAATCTTTGCTTGATGAATCTAGTGCAAATTTAACTCAGATTTAACCCACAGGTCTAATGTTAAAGATATTTTTTTTTGACACGTAGTAGCTTCTGGTTGGCCGAAGACACGTGGTGTTTTCCAAGTAGTTTTGATTGGCTCAGCTCATCTTCTCTGAGAAGGTAGTTGTCGATGTGTGGGTTTTGGATAGGGCGAGTGGGCTTTCGATAGCTGCACATGAGGGCGTGGGCTTTTGGAGGACTTTCTTTTTTGGGCAGTTCTGGGTTAATGCTTTATTTGTGGGGTTTTTAAATATTCTAAAATGACTCCAATACTAAATTTGTTGGGTTTAAGATCCAAAACAAGCCTCAAATCATTTGAATGTATTGAATTTGAATTGAAGTTTACAAAATATGGGTAGGTTTCACAAAGGGTATTTGACCTCTCAATCTAAGTGGTTTTCAATTCTATCTCACTACTACTTAGAGAGTAAAAGATAAAATAAAAACAATAAATAACTTCCATGAAATTTTCAAAATTTTAATTCAACTTGCATGTAACTTGCCTTAGTTAGTTGTTTAAGTAAATAGTCATCAAAAAATTATTTTACTCGATCGGCTTAGTTTTTTTAG
>JAVXUM010000011.1:8210024-8230779 GCA_035590655.1 Pouteria glomerata | reverse complement strand
CTCCCGAACTCCGATTCGAATGATTCTTTTTGCGTTGGAAAGCTAACTTCCATACCTACAACTTTTATGTTTTGGCCAAAGCCTAATTCTTTCATCTTCAGGCCCAAAACAGCGTCGGAAGTCAGGACCAGTGAGCAGTCGAGCAGAAAGAAGCATCGGCGCAGCCGCGGGCTGCCAGCGTGCTGCCTGCGAGGTCTACTGGAATTTTGGTTACGCGTGTGAATAACAAGGGTAAGAACAAGGGTCGCTGCCGCGGGCTCCCCGCGATCTGCCAGCGTGCATTTGGCGCCCCCGCGAGCTCCCAGCGACCTGCCTGCGTGCTTCATTCCATGTTCTCTCTCACTCAACACATTTTAGCTTAATTCTTTTCCACGTAGCACACTCTTATTCCATTGCAAAAATCTACTTACACCAAGAGTGAGGGGTATTACACCCGTCGAGACCCAACTTCACCTAAACTTGGTTTTTGACTTC
This sequence comes from Pouteria glomerata, assembly GCA_035590655.1. Taxonomy (NCBI): domain Eukaryota; kingdom Viridiplantae; phylum Streptophyta; class Magnoliopsida; order Ericales; family Sapotaceae; genus Pouteria; species Pouteria glomerata. The sequence continues at coordinate 8,230,305 of JAVXUM010000011.1, read as the reverse complement.
CAAACACCCTAACCTTGTATCCTAATCTTGTATCCTAAAGCCATTATCACATATCCAATGCATAAACTCATAAAATACAACTCCGAAAAACTCAGAAAAACACATCCACTCTTACTCTATTGAAAGAATCCAATTACACCAAATGCGAGGGGTATTACAGGCTGTGCCAGCAGTTAAAACATATGTGGATACTGTTGCAACAAAATCAACAATCGAGGTGGCTTCACACTTTTTATCTTCTTCAAAATCAGTGGTGGTATCGAACAACCCCACTATGATTTTTCAATTCCTTAAATCCCAATATATTTATAGGGAAAATTTATTACAAATCATTCCTATTGAACCAAACCAATCCTTTGAAAACCCATATGATTGAGGTAGGAGTGAGGTTATTTGACCAAGGTTGAGTTAGTATTTAACCATGGTACACTTAACTCAGCCTTGGTCAAATAAGCTCACTCTTACCTTAATCAACCGATCATAGTTCAAATATCTTTAGGTCAACACACTTGTTGAAAACATAATATAAAATATAAATTTGAAAAATCTGAGTTATTACAAAGCTTAAGGGTGAGAGTTGTATATGTTTGGTAGGATAAAATAAATGATAGAATGGAATAGGAATCTAGAGAAATACCTACGCTACACTTCTGTAAATAAACAAATATTTTAGGAAGCAATAAAAGTTATGAAAATTTCGTAAATATTTCATTAAAACTCATTCTCTCTTTGAGAGAATAAACCGTCTTGTAGTTTTTAAAGAAACTAATTTTCCCTTATATAGGAAGAATAAATGGTGGAATGAAAATTATATTCTACTATTTAAACTTACAAGTAAACAAGAGAGTATAATTTTCAAGTTCCTCACAAGCAACCCCTTTAGCAAGGCTATTGAGGCAATAGCCATAAGCCCATTTTTTTTTTTTAGCAAGGTCCCTTGTTAAGAGATAATGGGCATAAGCCCATTTTGTTTTTTTTAGCAAGGTCCATTCTTAAGAGATAATAGGGCCTATTAGACTTAGTAATTCACCAATTTTTGGGAATTAAATACTTATTTGATTTTTTGTAATTTTAAAATTTTTAAAGAGTTATTTATCCCATAAATTTAGTAGGGTAAATTATACCTACCTCCTTAATGGTAGATTATACTTACATTCGTTAATATTTAAAAATTACACTTATATCTCTTATTTTGAAATATTATTAACGTTGACCCTCTTATATTAAATTAATTACTAAAACTTAAAAGAAAATGTTAAAATAATAAAAGTTTTAGGCCTTTTTCTATTTTCCCCCTCTACCTTTCACATTTTCTCTAATTTTTTTTTATAAAAATTCAAAAAAAAAAGTAAAAAAAATTGAATTAAAAAAATTGAGAATTTTTGTAAAAATAAAATTTAACAAATAGAGAAAAAAAATCTAAAATTTGGGTTAATTAGATATTTTATGTTAAGTTTTAACAATTAATTTAACAATAAATAATCAATATTAATAATATTTCAAAATAAGAGAGGTAAGTTTAATTTTTAAAGTTAATGGCTGTAAGTGTGATTTACCTAATTTAGTATTAAATCTTTTCACCACTAATATACTTCTCATCTCACTGAAGCTATATTATACCATAAATTATTATATATATATATATACTTATAATTTATAATAATAATTTTATTTATATATATCTTAAAAATTCAACATCCTTAAAAAAAAAAAAAAAAAAAAATTAGACCTCCCTTGGTGTTCATTCCACTATTATTCTATTTACCCAAATGTAGCCTTATCTCCTGTCAAATGATTAAAAAAATAAATAAATAAGGCACGGAACGCATAATTTAACAGCCCAACCTAATATCTTAACAGCCTCAATCGCACGCTTCAGTTGATTTGGAATCTCAATTGAATACCTAATTAAATCCCTACCCTCCAACCAACCAATCCGGGCCTTAAATAAGGCCCGCCCCCTCACCCAACGAACCCAGCCGACAACTCTAAATGCCCCTCTCCAAGTCAGACGACAAGTGTTCGTCCAGTTTGATTGACATTATTGCCCTCGCCTTTCTCCACCCTCTCTGATTTTCATTGGCCGCTTCTCTCTCGGGTACTCTGCTGCTTATCTCCGTTATTGCATTAATGGCTTGTACATTAACCCTCTCGGGCCGTTGAGGTTTAAGTAGGTACCCATAAAAAAAACCCACCAAAAAAATAAAAAAATAAAAAAGTTAACGTACTCCAACTTACTGCATTAGCAAACGGGTTGGTGGTGTGTGCGGACGTCAAATTTTAATCAATGATAGTTAAATGTCCCTTTGAAGTCCGCCTGTTGGTTGTTCTATGCTGTTCCCGTTCTTATGCAACCACCTCCACTGAGAGAGGGAGAGAGAGAGAGAGAGAGAGAGAGAACCTATTAGAGGCGGAATTTGGAATTCCAAGTCGCTCTGCGAGAGTTTACCGGAACCCTTAATGCTATGACCTAAAAAAGGCCGTTGACGACCTGAATTGTATCATATTCCGGCGAGGCCATGGCGATTGTGGACCGCCACAACAAGTCTCACTCCGACCGGAAGCTTTGGGGGCTCTGCCCGTTCTGGCAATCAGCAACAGCTTCTTCTTCCTCCTCCGCTTCTTCCACTCAGAACTTTCATAGGCAGAATTCGAGCCACCAAAACGGAGGCGTCGCGACCAACACTCGCTCTTCGAATACGGTTTCTTCGGTGGCCAGGTCGCTCCTTCTGACCAGGAGACGACTCCATTTCGATCCGGCCAACAATTTCAACTTTCCCTGTGCGTTGTTGTTTTGTTCGAATTTTATAACCACTTTAAGTTGACCTTTCATTTGTCAAATTCTGTCAGGTCTCGTCTACTTCTGCTCTGTTTTCATGTTGGTTATCAATCCACAAATAATTTGATTGAGTTTGAGAGGATTTATTTTTGTTCAATCAACCCGGCATGGACAAATCAAAAAATTTCGTACATGCCTCATTTACTCGGATTATTTCTTGTTTCTCCGCTTGGTAGCAAAGAAAATTTTGGACAGCCTGAGAAAATTTTTTGTTTTGTTTGAATTCATCCTAATTGATTCCCTATGTTAAATTTAGTGCCGTAAAATGTTGTTCGTTTATAATTGCGCACACGATCTCGCATAGACAGTCGTCTGATTGTTTGTATTGTTTATCTAACTTGAAGATGAACCGGGTAAGCAGGCCAAGAGTGCTGTAAGGATTAAGAACACTAGCAAGTCTTATGTAGCATTCAAGGTATTACTTTTTAATTATTATTATTACTATTATTTTTTATCATAGTTTGTTTGTTTGTTTATATTGTCTGAATAGTTGGTTTCAGTTATCAACGAGAGTGGCTTTACAGCAGATATCTGTACTGAAATATTAAAATTTGAGAAAACCAAATATACCAAAGGGCAGTAACATAGTTTTAAAAAGCGGTCGATACCGTTATGTAATGGTTTTGGATTTTTCCGTTCCCGTTAAACTCTCACTCTATGAAGCACGGATACGGATACGGATACGGGAGCGGATACGGATACGGGATACGACAATTTTTAAAAAATGAGAGTACGGATACGGTAAAAAAATAAAATAAAATATATGTTTTATTTAAAATATTTTTGAAAATAACATTAATATACTATCAAATATTATATAAATAACAATTATATAGGATGAAAAATACCATTCAATCCATAAACTAATAGAAAATATATTATATATTGAGTTATATTTTAATTATTTACAGTTTGATCTTTAATTAAATTTTATTGTATCAATTTTACCCTCGAGTAAAGTTTGAAATATTATATTTTGACCCCCGTCGTATTCTTCCCGTATCCCTCCTGTATCCTTCCCGTACCCCTCTCGTATCTCAACTGTATCCTAGCTGTATCATTTGCAAAATTAAAAATAAAAAATCAAGATACTCCACGTGGCGTATCTGATACGTATCCGGCTGTATCCTAGCCGTATCCGTGTATCCAAGTTGAAAAAAAAAACCCAACGGTGAAAAAAAAAAACCCAACCCAACCAAAACAATCCACAAAGCAGAAAATAAATTACACAAGAGAATAACGAGGAAACTCTATCACAGGGTGAAAAACCTCAATTATAGAATCATTATTATCAACGGGTTACAAGATCCTACTCAGATTTTCTACAATTCACTCGCACGAATCCTTTAATTGTTGTCCATGGCGAGGTCACCGGAGGTTGATCGAGTGAGAATCAAGGCAATTTTAAGCAAGTGAGATATTGTAGAGAGAGTAAGTCTAGTGATAATAGTGATGATGATCTCCTTGGAAAGGAGATGAGTGTATATATATAGGCAAGGAGGTGTCCTATAGGGCTTGGGTCAAGGCATTATATCTGGCTAGAGTGAATTTTGCCCTAGGTTGAATCACCCCCACATGGTAAGGATACTTCTCGAAGATCTCTCTCTAGACCTGTCGATGGAATCTCGACGAAACCATTGATTCTAGCCACAAAATAACTAATCCCCATTGATCTCGCCAAGTGACTGAGTGGGGATTCCCTATAGGGGAAATTTTGGAAACTTGCTCTAGATCTAGGAAATTCTTGTTGTATCCCCAATAAGAGTTCCCAGTGGATGAGTCCCCTCACATTGTTACCATGCTGCAGACTTCCTCCTATTAGCTGAGTCTCCCCGTGATGGAATCCTGCGAGAGACTTCCTCATGATGGCTAAGTCTCCCCTGCGGCGAGATCCCACATTAGGCTTCTCCTTGGTGTCTCCTTTATGCATGGGTGCATCTTGACCCCTGCTGACCTGGCCTGCTATCCACGACAAGAGGTTGTCCATGTGTCTAGTTCATTGCAATGACCTGCTACATTGATAAATGCTCAAACCATTATGACAGATTGATAAGTGACAATTGTAAGCTAATTTTGAGATTAAACAGAAGATCAAAAATTACTCTCTCCAGTTTGTGCCTGTACACTCATGCATGAACATTTTATTCATATTTAATTTTATTTATATTTATTTATTGTTATTATTTTTTTTCATTGTGCTTGTAATATATTCGTTCTTTACTTGTGCCTAGCATGACAAAATTAGCACACTGTATTTGCAGCTTCCTTGTTCAGTTCCGGAGACTCGTAGGGGCTCAGGCAGTGGATTTGTCTTTGATTATAGCTCTGGATTGGTTGCTGTATGCGCAGACAATTACTGTGTTCAATTCTACAGCTTGTTTGATGACCGCGAAATTTCGAAGGTGAGCATGTTAAATTGACAAGTAGGAATAGGTGCTTCATTTGGTATGGATTGATTCCCAATTAAGCTTTATGGCAATTCTGTCTGTGATTGTCATTTAGTTTAGGCATCATTTAGAAACAGTTGTTCTTGTGATTGTCCAGTAAATATGAATGAATTCTATAATTTTTGTTTTCATTTTTATGTGCCTGTAATATATTTTTCTGTCTTTTGCCCAAATCATAAGACTCTTTAATAAATGGAATTTGTGTGTTACTCAGGGACTGTGAAACTATATTTATGTTCCCTGGAAAAGCTGTATGGTTAATGTTGTATATACATTCTTATTGGATATTTGTCCCTATTACACTTGCTCAGAATCACTTTACAGTTGAGAATTTTATATATTTTTAGCAGTTGTCAAAGTTCCAATGTTTCTGATTTGTCCTTTTGCAGGTTCAAGTCTGTGAAAGAAACCATCAACCGGGTGATGAACTCATGGTATAAAAATTAATCTAGCCTTCACTATCCCATCTTTTGCTGTTTCACGTTTTAAGCATTATTAAGTTTAGAAGTGTGTGGGCAAGGAATGAATTATACACGCAAGAGGATTTAGATTGATACTTCATATGATAACAAAATATAGTTTACTTGGTTTAACACCTTGGCATCCATAATTGAACATGTTCCCACTGGAGGGCTGACGTGACAAATGTCTTTAGTTATATGTATTGTTTAATGTGCACTAGTTTTTGATCGCATAAATTATTCTACTTTTTGTAATTCATGTTCAGTTATACATTCCACATTCAATAACACTACCAAGATGAAATGGTTCAATTTTGTGAATGCAGGTGATAGTGACTTTAGTGGCTCTCTCTCTCAATGGTTCTTTCATGAGTTCTGTTGACACTAGGCTTCCAGAAGAAGGAATAGGAGGCCTTGTTAGTCTTAAGTTTTGGACATGTGGATCACACAATAAAGACTTCAGCTTGTCCACCGTCGTATATGAACCACACAGGTCTGCCTATAGCTTTATTCATTCAGAAACTTGAAGGAAAAATATTCAGAAATTTTAATTATATGATGCTAGAAACAGGGCTTAGGCTTTGGCACCATGAAAGTTAACTTTGCTTGGTGATGCGGCCGTCTTTTTTTTTTCAATTTACTAAATCTGCGATTAGAATGTATTAACTACTAGAATTCAGAAATGAATATTTTGCTACCTACTGAACTCTCTACAGTGACTTTGGTATTTCAGCAATTGCTTTTCATCCTACCCGTCAAATGGCTGTAAGCAGCTCCTATGGTGGTGATTTTAAGGTAGATTGGTTAACTGGAATGTTACTTTTTAATCAAGCTACTCCTATCTGACAACCCTTTCAATTTCACAGATTTGGGTTGGCAATAACGCAATTCAGCATAAAGATCCAATGCCTCAGAAAACTGGCTGGACATGTCATGCTGTTGGTTCATACAAGTATGTTCTTGCTTTAATCTATTTTATAGGCCATTTATCCTTTTCTTTGCTAAAGGGGACAACAACATGTAATTTAGAAGTTTACCATTGAACAGTGTAAGAGTTGATCAGAAAAGTGCAGCATATTATTCAAGAAAAGTCGTCTGTGGCGAAGATGCCAGAAGCTATTTTCATGCATAACATGTCTAGTTATATAGTTGCTGGTGTTCGGAATCACCCTTGCTGCGGGAGGATGTCCTTGCGCCGCTCTCTGCCGCTGCAAGGTGGCATCACCGGCAACACCCCTGTGGCCACACCATTGCCCCGGCTACTCCTTACTCCAAGCCTTCCTCTACCCCTGCTGGGGGCATTTAGGATTAGTGGGCATTCCAAATCCTCGCCAAGGGACTCTCTCTTGGAAACTTTTGAGGTTGAACACCTAAGAGACTAACCCCACTCCTAAGGGCCAAGAGTGAGCCCCAAGGATTCCCCAATCAAAGAGCTCAAGAGTGCGCATACCCATGCGTGACCATCCGAGGACTTGCTGCTTGGTGGGTAGAGTTAGGGGATCCATTGAAGCACTTTCGACTAGCCCAAGGAGATGGGATCACTATTCGACAAAACTAACTCTGTACTATATAACCATTCCGTACTTACATAACCACGATTCTCATACTAGCCGACCATGCAACAATGTTACCACCATTTAATCGGATGTACCTTCAACAACAAATATGTCAGGCTAGGTGGTAACACTTGATCAGGTCCTTTAACAACAGATATGTCAGGCCAGGCCACTTGACATTGAGATCATTGTTCTTAGTGCTTAGAGGCCAACTTACTTGTCTTGACTCACTCCCTATAAATACCACATATTTGTATGATACATACACTCTCCCTCTTCATACAACCAACCGACCAATAATCCCTATCCCTCTCACTTGAGGCTGCCCCAGCTATCACACCATCCGCCTCTTGTGACGCTCTACCATTGATGACGCACAACGCTATTCCCAGACAACCGAATCTTCTACCCTCACTCTAACCATCCACAATGGTTAAGCCACCTTGACTAATCTTCCGCCAATTTATTTTCAATTGTTGCTACCTTTATCATCATATGAATACGGACATTCATCATACTATCTTTTTCTCGTTTTACCAAGTATCCATTTTAACATTCTCATCTTGGCTATATTCGTTTTATTAACATGCTAGATCTTCCTATTGCCTAACATTCTGAACCTTTTAACATAGCAGGTTATCACTTAATAGAATAGAAATTTGTTTATGAACTTCATGCACTCTACATGCCTGTTCATGTTATAACTTAGAATTTAAATGTGGGTAGGCTTCTATGTTGTACATTTAGTTTAGAATCTTGTGCTTCAGGTATAATTTCTGTTGTTTCAATGAAATATCTGTTCCTTCCAGGAAAAAGCCCATGACCGCTGTCGCATTTTCTGCCGATGGTTCTGTTCTGGCTGTTGCAGCAGAAACTGTAATTACATTGTGGGATCCAGATAAGAATGTTCTCGTGGCTGTAATTGGAGATAGTCTAGAGGTCAGTCTCTGAATAAGCCAACAATCATTGCTTTATATGTGCTAAACAAACATGCTTCTTTTGTGTATATCTTATCCTTGTTTCTGTTGTTTAAAAAATTAGTGTCGTTCATAGTTTTGCAAGCAGCCTTGGATATTTTTTGTAGAAAAAGTGCTATTTCTAAGTCACACCATCTCATTTAATTACCTTTTTTTTTTTTTTTTCAGCCAATTATGAGCCTGTTGTTTGTTGGGAAGTCTGATTATCTTGTGTCGACAATCGAAGGTTCAAGCCCACAAGTATCTGTTTGGAGTATGTCAAAGCTTTCAATAGCTTGGTCATATAAGCTTCATGTAGAAGGTTTGGATAATATAGTCTTTCTATTTCAATTAAAAAAAAAAAAGAAAAACGAAAAAAGAAATAAGTATATGATGAACATTCAAATACCCCGCTCCTCTACACACACACACACACACACACACACAAAAACAAAATACCCTGCAGGCTACGTCAGTCAACGACCTCAGTGTATAATGGGCAATCTTGCAAACTTGTTAAAAAGAAATTGGAATTTTTGGCTTTCTGAGTGGGGATATGAGCCCTCACATTCCATTTGAATTGGAAATTCTCAGAAATAGTAATTCCTGTTAGCTGCAGCATCAATTAAACGTTTCCCATAAGTTTCACATTTCCCTACACAAACAGGACCAGACTTCAGAATTTCCTCCATATCCATAACTCCTTTTCTCCCCAACACACGCCTTGAGACAAAATTGAATGGAGGACTCCTGTATGTTTCACCCATGTATCATTCCTATAGCACTTTCCTTGTACGTCTTGATTGTCACATTGTATCTCTCCATGTATGTCTTTCATTTTGCTAATATTGCGTATTCATGCAGCTATGTCATGTACACAGGATGATTCTTCCTTTGCTGTTCTTGCCCTTCTTCCTCAATCAACTAATACGGTATTGCGAAGTGAAGATGGAGCAATTTTATTTTTCAATGCTGGAAATCCAGTTCCTGTTGCCACCTGGTTTGTAAAGAATGTAAGGAACCTTTCTTCTTTCAATTTATTTGTTAGTCTTTCTTTCACATTTCCCAGTCCCATCAGAATTACAAGTGAGAGGATAGACCATCCCTTCTTACTCTTGTTCTAATCTGGAACATATTTAGGGGATTATTTCCCTTTTCATATTTCTTTCACCTTAGTTTTAGAAATCTTCTATGCTTTAGTCAAAGGCTTTCTGCATTACTAGTAAATGTTCCAATTTTGAATAATTTGGAAACATATATTGCATTATTCTAATTTATTGATATACAGTTTCAAGTAAAAGTTGTGTTTTTAATTGGGAATATAGATATGATTACGAATGGTTGGATTTTGACATAAGAACAAATTATAATAGTACTAATCTCCCTTGCTTATATTGTTGTTTCCTTGTTACTTTCAGTTACAACTCAAATTCAACCAGTCATTCATGAATCAATTATTCTTTAATAAGACTGGGTTTGGACTTCTGAATTATTGCAAACTTCATGCACCACTTTTGTAGTCAATTATTCTAGATTATTGTATTGTTACATGATATTTCAGACTTCTGTATAGAAGAACAGATCCATTGGAGCACTGCATGTAATCAGTGTGCTTAGCTGTCTTCACCGTTGTCAATTCTGACATTCTCTTATTGCAGGCCCAAGGAGGGGGGCTTTCTTTTCTTCATAAAAATCCAGCTTCCTTGGAAGAGAAGATTTCAGATGAAAATCCGGCCTCATTGCTTGTATATATGAATGGAAATCATGAGTATGTCATTTTTGATCCATATGGTGAGCAAGTCATTCCTCGGCAGAAGAGTCTAGTAGGCTTTCAAGAAACAGGCAAGACTTCTACATCTTTCATCATCTCCGTATTCATGTGCTGTTATATGGGTTCAATTTCACTGTGCTTGTAAGCTATCAATGTTATAATTGGTTTTGTCTTGGGGGGCATCATCTAAGAATCTGTTGCACTCTCTGGGAAGTCAGAATTGTCCTGAAATTAATGTTGTTAGGTCATGGCAAAAATCATCTTTTCTCGTCATATTTGCAGCTGCAATTGCATTGCATATGAGTAGAACTCACGATTGCTACAGCAAGAGTTTGCTGAGTGACTTTTCCGCTTTCATTTTTTACAGGCCAATTTGGGTACGCGTCTATTTATGGGGAGCTACCAGAGTTTGATTTGAAGAGAGATCAATCTCTGCCAGCCCCAGTTGTACCATCTGAGAAGCCCTGGGAGACCATATTCAGTGGACCATCGCATAGCTTTCCTCCTCTCACCAAATTGTGTTCGACATTTTTGGAGTCATTGTTAGAGAAGAGAAGTGCTGCTGTGGAGTGATCCTGTCCAATGTGGGGCAGAAGAAGCCCTGGAGGAATTGAAATATCAATGCGGCAGTAATGAATATTGAATGTTTTGGTTTGTATCAAGAGCAAACGCAGTGAGATCAGTTGAACTGTTTAGCTTTTGAATGCCGAGCCTTTTTGTCGGTTCAGTTTTGTCTTTCCCAATTAATTTTACGAATTTGCTTTGTGCCAAACCTTACAAAAAGGTTGGAGAAATTTTTGAAAGGATAATTGGATTATTTTTCTATTACTATGGTTTATAGTTTGGAACGCATTTGGCAAAGTAATGGTTTTTGGTTGCGTTCATTGACGACGTGCTGGCTGCCATTTTCTCAATGTTAACCACGAAGCTTGTCTCATATTTTGCAGCAAGAAAGCTCGACTGGAAACGGGGGAAAAATATGAACTACCATAACTCGATCCATGGACAACTACTATTTAGTCTAAAATCTACGCAGTGTGGGAAAACCAACAAAGTTAAATCAGTGACATTCACTGCCAAGGTCGTGTGGGGGTGGTGGCGCGAGGCTTGGGGGCGGACTTATGCTGAGCCTGTTACTATTAATGCTAGACTTGGCTTGAGCTTTCGTTCGTTCAAGTACTACTTGACTAATAATAAACGTATGAAATTGGCACGCGAGTGGATTAACTAACCAAAATGATCTTAGTAAAATTTTGACTTACTCGAGCTTAACTTGGGTTCCTAATACTCCGCTCAAACTTGAGGTATTGCACGGTTCAAGCTCGGTTCGGCAAAAAATAATTTAAGTTTGAAATTAGTTCGCGAGCAGATGGGTTAATCAAAATAAGTTTAGTTGAGTTTTGATTAACGACAATTATTAATATTAGAATAATTTGAGTTTGAAATTTGAGATGTCAATGGCACATGTATAAGATGGTACCTGATCTGATTAAATACGATAAAAAACTCATTGAAAAATACTCTAATATGATTAGGATAGATTTGAAATTGAAATTTAATACTCGTGCATGTTTGAGATTTGCTTGTAAGGTAATCGATACCCAATATGCGATAATCATTTATACTTACAGGGTACTCGTTAAGTATCTCGTTTAATATAATATATATTTATATAAAATTTAACATGGATTTGAAAGCCTAATAAGTCCAAAGCGTGTTTAATTTATTTAAATCTCAAGCAAATTTGAAACTTGATACAGATAGTTTGTGTCATACATAGACATGTTCAACTTCTTTGAGATAATTTTTGTGAGATTTGAAATAATTATGTGATGAATTTATGAGTATATTATTTATTGTTTGTAGGTTATTATAGATAAAGATATATATTTTTTTTAATATTTATACAAATTTTGCAATGTAGTATTACTAATTATTTTTTATTTATTTTTATTGCAAATTAGATATATAACAAACTTGTCAAAACGGATTCTCCATAATCTCACAAATTGTGCTTAATCGAACTTGATGAACTTTGAATTTCAACTAAACTTGTAAATGGATTAGATTTGGACAAAATTTGACTCGAATAAGATTCAATAATATTAGATTAAATCCATTCAATTAAATACGTGACCCACTAATAGATCTAAAACTAACTGATTTGCTAGACCCATTATTTTTAGAACACTACATTGCAGTGGATGAAGCAAGTGTTAGTGGGTGGGCTTGCTTGCTGCTATATATTATACTAGTGTTTGATTCAATTCAATTTTTTTTTTTTGGCACGTAATTTTTTTTTTCTTCTTATGTTGCTTAATGAAGTTAATAGTGACAAGGAAGAATACTAATATTTTTTCGAAAAATAAATGTAAAGGATTTTATTTATGAAAGGAATCAAGGTGATGCCAGCCAATCACAAAAAATAAACCATCTAAATTAGGCTCAATACCTCTTTACGGAATAGACATCTCCTTTCAATCTATGTACATGTGTTTCCAATCCTTCAAAAGTTCTCCGATTCCTCTCAGTTCAAATCAACCAAGTAAATATAAAATGGCGCAATTTCCAAGCCCCCTTTTCCTTTAAAGCGTTTTTGCTACCCAGCTATTGATCAAACGTGTCTCGCTCCCTTAAGGAACATCAAGCCATATCAAGAAGAGAGAATCACATCCTAAAATTCCTTCGGCCATTCGCAACGAACAAAATTGTATTCATTGGACTCCCCCACCTCCACAAGCAGCACCGATTGACATTTCTATTTCTTCCAAGGCTATGTGTCGCTTACCACGCAAAGAAAGCAGCATTCGGAGGTCCTCCTGACCTTCAATTAATCTTTTAAGAAAATTCTTCCTCGTTACTCCCAAGGACATTAATTCTAATATGATTTCGCTTCTACAACACACGATTTAGTTGAACTCCAATGAGCTTTATCTTCCTCATCCTTAACGTCATATACCATTTGCACCAATCTGTTAAAAGTATCAATCTCACAATCAAAATGATTTATGCGTGAAATGGATTCCCAAACATTGCCCAACAACTTTTATGCCACGTTCAAGTCCAAGATTTACCTTTAGCCCTTGTTCTAACCTTAGGGTTTAAGTTTGTCCATTTATTTTATTTTATTTTTACCTTTCCATAGATTGGAGCCATGTAAACCATAATTATCAAATCAAGATTTGTATCGTGAATCAAAATCTTAGATAGAAAATAATTTTACATATACACGCTTAAAATATAAGATATTGAATAATGAACATTATTGTGCTTGAAAATTAATAATTTAAGACAATCAAACCCTGTAGCTATAATGACGAACACAAAAATCATATTTAACGGGAGTAAAGGCAATATTCAAGGACTTCAATAAAAGGCATAAAAGTTTTGAGAGTTTAGGAAAGAAAATATAGTGATTCTCTTTCTTTGTGATGGGATACAAGAATAAATTTGGGCTAAAGAGACAAGAAATAGCCGAGACAGAGAGAGAGAGAGAGAGAGAGAGAGAGGCTTAGGAAAATAAGACGAGGGAAAAGGAAAAATCAGTTCACAAGCTTCATTTCAATATCAATATCATAATATTCAACCATAACAACTCAAAGCAACAGTTTTGAAATATATAGGCAGAGACTAGAGATAGTCTAAGAGTCACCTAGGGCAATCCAATAGCCATTGACCTCTACGATAGCTCACAATCTGCTTAAATCTCTACAAACACAAGTACAAGCCAATTTCAATACCAAGAATCCAGCTTGATGTCCCCTCACTTTGTGAGTTTAGGGGAAATAGAAGGAAAAGAAAGTGTCGTTATTTTACAATTTTAGCCTCTGACCTGCTTGTATGCACTCATTGTAATGTTGTAGGAAATAATTCTAAACCAAAAAAGATGCTTGTGTTTTGTTAATATTGCAATGTAAATATAGAGAAAGAGAGAGTGTGTGTGTACGTTCCTTTGTTAAGGGATTTTTTTGGTTTTGCTGATGATGAATGAAAACATATAGAGTGAGTCCACTGATAGGAAAGAGAGTATACTTTTCTTTTTTCACTCTGCTCTCAATGACTATTATATAGAAGTTGAACTGTGAACAGTTTGAATGACAGTCTGAAAATAGTAATGAAAATCTTGGAGAAAGAGAGGAAGTCAGACAAATGTGTTTCTCAGTCATTGATTCTTTTTAGTTAAAAATAAAGAGAATAAGAGAGATTGAATGATTTCTCTCATCTCCCTTGAATTATATTTATAATAACAATTTACATCAAATAAGGAATATAGAAAGTAAGAAATACAGCTGTGACAACTTAATTAAGGAAACAAAATAAATCAATTCTATATTTCAACACGCACCCTCAAGTTAAAGCATAAAAGTCAAAAATGCTATCAGAAGCTTATATTTTAATCTTGCTATCGGTAGCCCATCCAACACAAGTGTTATCAATGGTAATATTCATTTTCTTAAGCTGTAGTCAATATTTGAAACTGAAATAAAATACATTCATCAACGAGATTGTTTCTCTTTACCCAAAAAAAATTCCTCTTAAGATTGAAGATCCGAAGCTATCACTCCTTTAACAGAAGTTACAGAACCACTAATTACAATATGAACTGGAAAATATATTCTTTTGGCCTGAAGAGACTTGACATTAAATTGTTTTCTCATAATACAGTTGAGGACAGATCATTCACTCAATTTCGATAACTAGGCCAACTCTAGACTGATAAGTGGGGATTAATTGCGTAAAGACACCTTGCAGACATAGTTTTGGAGTCTACAACATTCCATGCTAAATAACCTTTTAGTTATTTATTAACTCAAAACACAAAAACCTCCTCGTTAAATGCATGCCACATCTTTACCACTGTTACAGCTGATGATACTGTATGTTCTGCAATTCTAGTCTAACAATGTGGAAACTGCCATTCAGGCAGGCTTAAAACAGTAACATCCATTAATTATTTTAATAGTAGTAAAAAGTGTATGCTCACATAATAACTGCCTTTGCATATTAAATCCATTATTTGATAGAAGGTAGGAAAGATAAAGTGAAAAGCAACACAATAAATGTCTGTAAAAGCTAATGAAGCATTAAGCTCCCTTATTCCAGCCAAAATACATAAATGTTCAAGCATTACAAACCTGCTGCAACATTCTAACAGAATGATGGTGGTAGTAATCAACACAAGTCCCATCTCTAAAAGACTGCTGAGCTTCCTGCATCAGTGAAACAAAGTTATTCAACTTCCCTCTCTCACTCACTTCGCAGAATCCATCTAAAGAACTAACTCAGATTCGATAACTAAGGGGAAAAGGAAGCAGATTCCAATTAAATCCATGGGGAATCAACCTTAAACTGAGGGTATTCCATATTTCCTAGAGTAATCTGTGCCAAACTAATAAATAAATGATTGAGACCACAATTCATTGCAAGCAAGAATAGGCCCATCAGCAATGACTGTCTTGCCACATCTCACATTAGAAAAATGTATGTACTTAGCAGTAGCTAGAAGCAGTCAACATATCTCTAGGCGGTACTAATCACCTTGGAATGAGGAAGACAATTTTTAGACAAACAATTGCTACCAACTTCACAGGGAAGCCATGACAAGCCAACAAGAAGTTCTGCCAGTAAAATACAAGAGATTATCATGATGACAGGCCACAAAAGACACACAGAACCATCATCTGTCCTACCGTGCTTCAAGGCTAAATTAGGTCTCTCAGTTAATAGGACTATCCTATCAAACAGTTGAGAGAATTACATCTTGATATTACTTGCCAAAACTTTTTAATAGAATATATATATATATATATTAATGCTATTTTCAGTCTGACGCAGAAATAATTGCATTACAACCCAAAAAGAAATTGATGACGTTCAATATTTCAATTAGAACTTCAGTTGAGAAAATAATTACGCAGTAGTTGTTGTAAGGGACCTAGAACTAGCTGGCATGAAATATTATTGCATGCTACTGATATTAAACGTGTTTCCATTTATAATAGTACTTAATTGCCAATCTACTTTGGCACCTATCATTTGATACACCTCAAATCCTCTAGTTCACGTGATTTGTTTTTTTCCCCGTCTCCAAAGTGAACAATCCTGTTTGAAGAATTAATCATCTAAAGCTTGATTATCAATTATTCAGAATCAGCTATGAAATGTGCATATAATCAACACAATCATCTCTAACAATGCACATTGTAAGTTTTGTTCGGAAGGGAGTTACTGTCTATCGCTGGCCACTATGGTAGAATCAATCGGAGGACCTGAGAGCTTATATGGAAGCATGGTAAATCTCGCCAATGTTTATCATCAAAGTAAACACAGATTAAATAAAAGAAAGTACATAACACAAATTCAAAAACATCAATACTTAAGTTCAATTGAGAATTCAATTTTGTGCACCAAATATTGATGCAGTTTTTCAAAACATTGACAATGTGATGACCGATATCAAAACTTGATGAACTATTATCAAAATATTAACATTTGGTAGAGAAATAGAAAAACATTGCCGCCCTATCTCCAACTACCATATACACACATACATATATACCAAAGCATACACACATATATTCATACTTGTAGACAAATGCATCTAAAGGATTTTAAAATGAAAAAACTTACAATTTTTATTTGGAGTCCGAGGTGGAGGTGTCATAAGCATGTTGAAGGAGGTCATCATAGGGATCGCGTCGACCAGGGACCTGACTAATCTGAGGATCCCAAAAGAGCTGAGCATTGTGGCGATCGAAGGTCCAGAAACCATAGGGACGGAGAGGATAGCTGTGGTTCTCCTTCGTCTTCTTGCACTTATCCTTCAGCTCATATAAATGCTCTCTAAACTTGCGATCTCTCTCTTTCGGGTTCTCCATCATCCTCAGTATCAAGTTCTCAGCAAACTCCATTACAAACTTCATCACTCCTTGAGGTTCTACGCCTCGGAAAATTCAGTTGAGTTTTTAAATTTTGAATTAAACATAACAAATAATAAGAAAATAAAATTTTATGGAGTTTGGTCCATAACCTAATTTTTTTTTTTAAACCCAAAATTTATATATACTAGTGGTGGTGTTTTTCTCGCCAAGGCCAATCATTTTCTAAAATTTTAGGGAAGGCCAAATCATACTATAATTTTTTTTTTTAGTCAAAAATTTACACGCACACAATGAAATGTTCCAGTCAGTGGAGCGACTGTCAGAATGTAATTTTTCACACACAATGAAACGTTCAACATTCCAAAACATCGTACCGTGATTGTTAAACCAACAGATTCATGTCAACCATGGAGAAATCACAAAACCCTATATTTTTTATTTTTTTTTTTCATTTTCACTTCAAGAAATAAATATTCAAAGAATTTCAAAGTTGTTTCCCTTTTCTTAATATTTTTCGGCAGTCAATCAATAAGAAAAGCTGTGCGCTACTGTCCTCGAATTCAATCAACACGAACAACATAAACTATATAGAATGGAAAATAAAATAAACTAAAAAGAAAAAGCAGATGAAACATCGATAACCTTAGCGTGATTCAGAGCCTTCTTCGATTCTCTCTCTCCTGCGCCTCGTTCGCGAAATTCTCCAGACGGAACCAGATCTTGCGGCGGTGACAAAAAGGACAAGGGCTTCCCAACGAGGCCCTATATGGAGTGGGCCTATGATTCAGATCCAAACTCAAATGAGCCCAAGCCCTTGTTTGGAATGGAGGAATTTGGGCCACCTTGCTTTAAACTTCAAAAGTGCATGCAAAACTAACCAACTGAACCTAGTCTTGTTTGGAGTGTTAAATATTTTTTTAATTTTTACTAAGTTTTTTTAATTTATATCAATTTTCTTCAATTTTATTTAATTGTAACAAATTTTTTTTTAATTTTTTCATACATTTCTCTCTCATTCTAAAATTTGATACTCCGGATAGACACTAAGTGAAAAAGAGGTTGGTGAGATTCGACTGCATGCTAAAACCAAAATTTTTTAAAAAATAGTTGATCACTCCAACTACCATAATTTGCCAAGATATCATGATTTGTTGAGATCAGGAGTGGAAATTGAGATACAAACAGGGCAGAGATGATTATAGAAGCATAGGAGTAATTGCCACACTCATTTCTTTGAAAAAAGAAATTCATTGTCATATTTTCAATACTGTTTTCATTGAATTCTTTTTTTAATCCTACTATCTTAATTTGTCTTTACTTGTTTATAAGTTATAAATTAAGAGTGTGTTTGGAGTGATAAAAGGTTAGATAAAATGAGATAAATTATGAACTCGTAATTCATACAATAAGATAAAAAGTTAATAACATTTAGAAATTTTCATAAATTTTTAGAAGTTTTTAGCGTTTGTTTGCCCTAAAGAGTATAACTCAATTTCGTATACATACACTTGAATACTTTAATAAATTATTTATAACCAAAAAAAAAAAAGTGAAAATAATTTTTTTATTTACATTTTTCTTTGTTAGTTTTTATTTTTTGGAAACATAAAAATAAAGATAAGTTTAACAAATATGTTTTTATTTCTAGTTTTTAAAAATTTATAAAGATAAATAAAAAAAATAATAGACATAAATTTTACTAAACAAAAACTGACTAAGTGAGTTTCATAGGTAATATTGTAGAGTTACAATGCAATTGCTTCTGAATTTTTTTAAACAGACTTTCAATCGTTAGTTCATTTGTAATACCGAATTATTTTTAAATAGTAGTGTCATCATATATTTTGGCATCTACACAATTAAAGTGCTACATTGAGCAAAATTGAAGTTCTTAACGTATGATTTTATATGTTTAATTTAAAAAAAAAAAAAAAATAGTATAGAGATTGACATGAGTAAGAGAGAAAAAGGGAGACCCAAGAATAATTGAAAAATTATTATTAAACATGACCCGGCCTACATGTATTTAACGGAGGATGTGACCCATAACAGATTTGATTGGCGTTATCAAATTCATATAACTGACCCCACCTAGTAGAAAAATGCTTAGTTTAGTTTGATTTAACTTGGTTTAACTTAAAAAAAAAATAATTAGGAGGCTAATTAATGAAAAACCTCTAAAAAGTTCCGTGTGAGGTGTACAAGGTAACAAATCAAAATTATGAAGATTCATTTGTTATTAAAAACATAAGTTTTCCTGAAAAATTCGGTGTAAAACATAAAAGTGCAAAGTACAATTTATTTTATACAGTATTTGTTTCGTTAAAAAAATTAAAATTTAATATAAAAGTTCCATACAATAAAATTTAGGGTAAATTACATCTAGACCCCTTAAACATTAAAGTAATTACACATAGACTCCCTCACCATTTAAAATTTACAGAAACTTCCCTTATTTTGAAATGTTTGTAATATTTTATCCCTTCCGTTAGTACGCCGTTAAAATTTCTGTTAAAATGATGACGTCAGTCAATATTTTTTTCGAGTATACCAAAATTACCCTTTTATGTATCTATTTAAAATTTATATATATATAATATATGTATATATAAGCAACGGTGGTTGTGAATCGAGGAACCGTCTCTAAAGATTCAGAAGCTCGACCAGAACGCCGCCCCCAAACTTGCCTCCTCGCCATTCCTCAAGGTGAATAAGCTTTTCGAGAAAGCTGTCATGCCCTTCAGAGCCTCTCCTCTCTCTGCTGGTTACGATCTTTCTAGTGCAACAGAGACGAAAGTACCAGCCAGGGGTAAAGCTTTGGTTCCAACAGATCTAAGCATAGTGATACCCGAAGGAACATACGCTCGAATCGTACCACGATCTGGGTTGGCTTGGAAGCATTTGATTGATGTTGGGGCGGGAGTGATCGACGCCGACTATAGGGGTCCAGTTGGGGTCATCTTGTTCAATCACTCTGATGTTGATTTTGAAGTGAAGGCCAGCGACAGCATCGTGTAGCTGATCATTAAGGCAATCGTAACGTTCAATGTGTCGAAGGTTGACGATTTGGATTCGACTGTTAGAGGTGTCGGCGACTTCGAGTTTACCGGCGTCTAGGAACTCCTGATCACCATGGAGTTTAGTAATTTAGGCTCTGATATTACATTTTGTGCTCTTGCATTCTGTCAATATGGGGAGTTATAACTCTCTTCAAATTCCTAGATGGTTCTCTTTCATTGGTTAATTTTGGCAAAATTGGAGGTGTTGATAGTATTAGGGTTTTCAAGATTGGGGCTTTGGGGTGGAAAAAAAGAGATTGGGGGAATTTGGAATATAATAAATGGAACGAAGAAGAACAGTAATGGAAAGA
>JAVXUM010000011.1:8197535-8209924 GCA_035590655.1 Pouteria glomerata | reverse complement strand
ACCCAAAAAAAAAAAAAAAAAAAAAGATGTCTGGGTGCATCTTAAATTTTGAAAAATTTTAAAAATCTCTAAAACTTATCTCATTACACGTTTTATGAATTTACAATTTATCTCACTTTTCATCATACCAAACACCCTATAAGCCTTCTTTTTTTTTTTCTTTTTGTAAATTAATTTTAATTAAGCATGATCCCTGAGCCGCGTTGTTTGAACTGCCAAAGTTTACTTGTAATATTATATTACATAATATTATAATTTAATTGTTAATTATATTATATTATATTGCAAATTATATAATTATATTATTATATTATATTATTTTAGTTATAATTTGATAATTATATTATATTATAACTTAATTTAATTTTATATTATATTATATTTTATTATACTATATTATATAACAAAAATGGATAAAGTTTAAAATTTATAATATTTACAACAAAAAACAAAGAATAAAAACACATTTTCTTCTGTTTTTATTTTTATGTTTATGTTTTCATTTTTTTGAAAATAAAAAAACATAAACAAATTTAACAAACTTATTTTTGTTATAAATTTACGAAATTTTAAAAATAAAAATAAAAAATAAAAAGATTACTAAACAGAGACTTTGCCTTCTTCTGGCCAAGGTCACTAGAGCCTATGTGGGAAAATGTTAAAAAAAGGGGAACAAATTCTAACAAAAAATTATCCCAACAAAAAAAAAGATAAAAATAATTAAATTAAAAATACCTCATAGATACAAGTAATTATACTTGGTTTTGTCTTTCCAATCCCTTTGAATCCAAAAATTAGATTTAAGCCTCGGTTATTTTAGTGTAAAATATTGTTTATGTAAAATAATCTACGATTTTGGTGTTTGGTTGACATTTGTAAATAAAATGTGCTTCCCAGTTAATTAAGACTCGTTTTTCAATGAAAAAAAGAGCTGCTTGTCCCTATTTTTCAGTCCGAATCCAACCTAAACTAGTTACTAGAAGAGATAACAACAACAACTCCTACATGAGAGAGAGAGAGAGAGAGAGAAACGGGAGCAAAACGTGATCTAATCGTATATAGTTCTGCTAAAAATATTGGTTTCCGATGAAAAATGTATCTAAAAAGCTTTCAGATCAGATAAATCCATACACGACCAGAAGAAATTCAAAACATATAACGGCAATAAACTAAAAACTGGAAAAATGCGAACTGTTATAACAGAACAGCCCTTCGCATTGCAAGACAACAACAACCAGCCAAGGATATATCAATCAAGTGACCCACTAACTTTTACATCTCGGACAGTCCGTTACGCCGAGAACTAGAAAATGTTTATAACCCTCTAAAAGAAGATAACTGCTAAACCCTTTTTTATTTTAATTTTTGTTTTAACAACTGAATAGGTGAGGCAAAGCTATATTTCACTATAGTCTTTGCTTCACACGTCTACCATGAACATCAGTGCCGTCTAGGAAAGTGTCGTTCACATGCTTGCTGGCAATGGTGGAGTGCTCGTTGATCTTCGCTACATATTCCAACAGTTCAGTCAGTACGCAAGGACAACTTTCCTTCAAGTATTCAAAACCATCAGTCTGCATCACACAAAAAAAAAAAAAAAAAAAAAGCTTCACCAGATCAGTAACAAGGACAAATCGAATCTCTGCAGGAATGATTAACGACATCATTTTAACATACAATGACGGAACTAAATTTGTGTATATATATACATATATATAAACACATTAAAAACTACCTTCCGTTCACAAATAAGATGGGGTAGAAAATCCTTTATCAATGAGTGGATTTTAGAGCTATCAAAAGCAATGTTATGTTTGAAATATAAATTTATACAGGGAAAAGAGAAGTACAGGGAAAATAAAATTACTAATTTATGTAATTTTTGTATATTTACACAAATAAAAATTAAACATTACTAATTTATGTAATTTTTGTATATTTACACAAATAAAAATTAAACGTTTTTGATAACATCTATTTATCTTATTCTCATATCTCTAATTCAACTAAAAAAATAAAATAAATTTAACTTTTTCACTTTATTTTGTATTTTTACCATTTTCTTTTCCTTCACAAATCCATGTTCCAAACATTGCACTGAAGTTTCAAAAAATCCTCAGTTCGTGATTTTGATGCATGCAAACATGAACATGCAGTCCCCAGCTCCTCTAAAGGGAGTGTGAACTGCAGTTAAAAGCCATTCTGCAAAGTATTTTTGCCATTTTTTCCAGTCCTGCATTTTAATGTAGCTTAAGGGGTGATAAATCGAGATGAATGCAAATAAGCTGATATTATAAAAACAGTTTTATCACTCCCTCCCAGACATGTCATTGCCAGGGAAAACACACACAAATGCAAGTGCAAGACCTTTCAATAGAAAACATTTTGATTGTACATTGCAGATAATTTTAGACATCATATTATCACCAACAATCACTTTCTGCCACACTTTGCACACAAGTTAACCATAACTCACATAAATAAAATATATATTATCATTCCTCATCGAATTTCAGATGTTGGAATAAAAAAAAAATAGTATGAGAAGAACAATGAGTAACAATAAAATTCACCTCTGAGATTTTCAGGCATTGCGACAAATTTGAGACACACAGATTTCAACTGGAAACAATGATGCTGCTCTGCCAAGGCTAATGTTGTTGCCACTGTGTTTATGGCAACATCTTCACAAAGGTTAGCTTCACAGAGCAACCTGAGCCTCTCCAAACCATATCGATCGGCCGCTGCAAGCAGATGCTGCGACATCAAAGTAGAAGCCCATTTCAAGTTCAAGCCAGTAAGTTCTTCCATGTCAGGCAATTCATCCCAGTATATAAAATGAAGTAAAGCCTGCAAAGCACAAGATACAGGGAATCATCAAGAGAAGCCACAACTCCAAGTCAATGCCTGGCAAACTAAAACATTAAATAGTTAATTAAATATATCCCGATGCCCATCCAAAACAATCTGCCCTAGACATATACGCAGGCAGACATCAGGATCCACAAGAAAAAAGATAGGATCTCTTCTTCCTCCACCCCCTCCCTTTTTTTTACACAACACCCCACAAACGTTGGGCACGGGAAAAAAGACAGCAATTAGGACAAAGTTTGCACTGTGCTGGAGAGCCAAAAATATTAAGAGGAAGATACGGACAAACTTATCAGCAGTATTGTCTTTTGCATTTTTTATGGGTCTACCACTGATCTTTTGCTATATTGCATATTATAAAAATGACCACTTATGCTTTCATTTAAATTCTATACACTAGAGGATGTGGCCAGCTCAAGTGCTCATTTAATCAACTTTGTGGTGCAAGTTTGGGTCATGGGAATGAACCTCTTTAGGGTAACTGTTGTTTACCTATTTCCTCTCCTGGACCAAGTAATCCAATAACCAACACCACAAGCTGTTTACTTCTCAAGTGCTCATTTAACCAACTTTGTGGCACAAGTTTGAGTCACGCAAATCCACCTCCAAGGGGCAAAGGATGTTTACCAACTTCCTCTCCTGGATTCAGAAATACAATAGCCAATAATGTAAGCTGTCTACCTAGTTCTACATCTCCAAGTCTCGATTACTTATATATCACATCCCGTGTTAGTAGTAGTTTATACCATGACCATTCGCAAGAAGAATCCACACAGGCAGCTCATCTCTCTCACTTCTCACATGCAAGATAGTGCCTAGCACCACCACACATGGGAAGAAGAGATATGGGTACAAGACATGTCAGTGAAAATGACAACTTCATTGAGTCAGACATTCATATGCAATTTTTAATTTTACCTCCATACGACATCATCCTTGCTTACAAACTTGCAAGGCATATACAACAGTATTTCAATGTTTGGAAAAAAAAAAAAAAGAAATCACAAAGGGAAACCAATTTCAAAAACAATTTTAGTGAACCAGCTTCATAGGCAAGACATTGACTTATGACATTCATAAAAACAAAAACAATGATTATGATGAATTTATTTCTCTCTGTCCTTGTCCAACTGCTAAATCAGTCTATTCGGTAAATTCGATAGTTAAATTCTCCAACATGCGGCACCTTACCCACCCTACGTAGTACTCAGCGAAGGGACGCCTATCCTCACTGCACCCTCTTGCTGAGTTTCCTTTGCCACCATTTCCACATCTCTATCACACTTGGCCTCCACAAGACTTACCTTAGACTCAGAACAAAGCCTAAGAATATCCTCTAAGGGAACTTTCCACCCATGGTTTTAAAAAAGGGTAATGGTCGCAGTGATGCGGAAGCAGGATATAACACATTATGTAACGAAAACGGAAATCGGAAACGTGATTTGTTTTTTTTTTTTTTAAATTCACACCTCACCTAAATTAGACAATTTTCTATGATTTAACAATTAAAATACATAAATATATATTCATAAATATATATTATTAGTGTTGTTCAATAATTTTATATCAATCAGTAATATTATATTTATACATATAAATATTACTTTTTTTTTAAACACCTCTTAGATGAAAATAAACTTATATATACATATTAAATTGTTAATGTTTATACAATAATAAACATAAAAAAAATGTAAAATTATTAAAATAAAACAATATATATTATAATATAACAATTACACTTAACCAAACCAAACAAATTAAGCCTTTTCCCACCAGGTGGAGTTGGCTATATGGATTTGACAACGCCAATCAAATTTGTTAAGGGCTATATTCTCCGTTAAATCCATGTAGGCCAGGTCATGTTTAATAATAACTTTCCAACTACTATTGGGTTTCCATCTTCTACTCATGTTGATCTCCATACTTTCATACATTTTAAGAGGTGCCTCCGTTGGACGCTTTTTAACATGAAGGAACCACCTTAGTAGATTTTCTCTCATTTTATCTTCAATCAGTGCTATTCCTACTTTACCCCTAATCTCCCCGTTCATAATTCTATTTCTCCTAGTGATCCCGCACATCCATTTTAGCATTCTCATCTCCACAACTACCATCTTCTGAACATAATTATGCTTTATTGTCCAATAATCTGATCCATATAACAACGCTGGTCTTACTACTACTTTATAATACTTTCCTTTAACCTTGAGGGGAGTTTTTCGATCACATAAGACACCTGAAGTACTCCTCCATTTGGTCCACCCTGCTTAAATCCTGTGACTTACATCAGTATCAATTCCTTTATCCTGCTAAACCATAGATCCAAGGTATCTAAAGTTTTCTTTTTCTACAATCTTTTGAACACCCAAACTTACTTCTATGCTACTTGTTGTCATGAGCAGCTCGGTGCATAAGCTCCCACTATACACGGGGTCTGGGGAAGGGTCGGACTCATTTTAGGTCTATTGTACATAGTCTTACCCTACATATGCTACTCGTTGTCCTATTTTAACTAAATTTACATTCCATATATTCCGTCTTGCATCAACTTAATCTCAACCCTTTTGCCTCTAACGTTTCCTGCCACAATTCTAGCTTAGCATTCACTCTTTCTCTCGTCCTATCTACTAAGACAATGTTATCAGCAAATAACATACACCACGGCATCTCATCCTAAATATGTCTAGGGATGCTTAATTAATAACTTTTACCATAACTAATACAAATTACATAATATCTTAATACAAAATTTTATTATAATATTTAATTATAATTAAAAATAACTTAATATACTTATAATAAAATATAAATAATACGCTTATATATTTAATTGTATTTATATACCATAATTGTATTTATATATTTAATTATTTATAACAAAGACAAACAATCAATTCTGACGGCACAAATAGTTTTTCAAGAAACAAACAATTAGTTCTTCGCCGTTTGCTTAATCTCGACGGGGAACTAGAAGGATTCAATGATTCGGTTCCAATTATTATTTGCTTCACAATTTTTATTTGGTACGTCCTGAATCCTTTTTTGTTTTCAAGTTTTGAATCAGAAAAATTTGGGTCCCCTCCCCCCAAATATCTGTTGGAAGAAAGATCAAAGGGTTTCAAATGGAACTTTTTATTTTCAGATGCTATTTACGTTTCTCTCTTTGTTTTTGGTTGATTTTTCTAAGAATCACTATAACGCCGCCGTAACGCCTGTAATGTGATTGCCGCTACACGCCATGTAACAGTCTCAGAGGTTACCAATTTCGTTTCGCAACAGCATTTTTTAATACTATGTTTCCACCCATTAGCACCCCTATGGCCACTCCTTCCGCATGGGATCACTTAGAACCAATAATTTGGTGACTTAAGGGATTCTTCGAGACCCCTCAATCGGTCTAGAAAGACATTTCAAGAGAAATCCGTTGCAACATCTTCAACACATAAAAGGGAAGTAAACACCCACCTCCGCAACAGACAATGCCATTCATTTGGCCAAATCATAATCTTAGTAGCATACATTAGCATGCCCGCCTCCATATATACTCAACTTCATAAACCTACAAGGCACAACACTATTACAAATGTACAACATAGTCACAGTCTATAATCCATAATGGTTCCCCCCCCCCCCCCCAAAAAAAAAAAAATCGAAATGCTCACTCTCACCCTATTCATCTTCAACAACTGCCATTGATGATTATAGTTGAAACCTCTAGTTTGGCCCAACCATCCGCACTTATCAAGCCAAATATAGGGCCTACCCAATGTCACCTACATGGATTATCATCATTTGAAGACAAAAATTCCTCAAGTTGGGGAGGGAAAGAATAAATACATGAAACACATTTTAATGGCACTGCTTCCCAAAGCCATGAATAACTAGAGAATGAGAGATCTGAAGCGTAAGGATTAAATACATTAAAGTTGTATAATTGTATGGAAAAGATGAATCGTATTGTAACATAATTTAGATCTCCCCATGACACTAGTAAAGGAACACAGACCTTCCAATAAGTTATATGCTGAAAACAACTTCAGAATATGCAGCAAGGGGAGACAAGTCTCCATATTACCCTACTCATTTCTCCAAGTAATAATCATTTCTCCAAGAAGAGCCCTTATCATCCAAGAGGATTACAACACTTCCACTTGTCATATATTAATCCAATATTTATTCATTGTGACACAAGATCCAAACTAAATTGTTTAAGTTTGGTTTGGGTCTTCTTCTAAAGGCTTAAAGAAGTAATCATTTTTCATGAAAGGTACCAGTTGAAGAATATACAATATTAACTAATCTAGTATAGATTGATTATGCATACACTGAAATCGAAAGGAAAAACAAAAAAACAAACATAGGAAAATCCAAATGATGCTCGCATGAACAAAAACCACCACACCATGCCAATACAATATAAATCATGCATCAGTGTAAATAAAACTCCCCAGATTTGGCCACTTTTAAGTTCGAGCACCATGAGTAAACGGTAAAAAATACAAACCTTCTATGCGAAACAGCTGACAATCAGCTTAAAGCAGCAATCATTATTCATGAAAGGAAATAGTTGAAGAATATACAATACTAAATAATCTAGCATAGATTGATCATGCATGCACTGAAATCAAAAGGAAACAAAACAGAAAACAATCATGGGAAAATCCTAAGGAAGTTCACATGAACAAGGACCAGCACCATGCCAATATAGGGTGTTTTTAGAGTGATAAAAAGTGAGATAAAATGAATTAAGTTGTGAGTTTGTAATGCGTGTAGTGAAATAAATTTTAGAAATTTTTAGAAGTTTTCAGAGATTTTTAGAGTTTTGTTTTTATTTTTTTGCAAACCAAACACAGCCATAATAAAAACATGTATCAGTGCCAATAAAACTCCCCAGATTTGATAAACTTTTAAGTTCCAAAAGAGGACCATGCATAAACAGTAAAGACTACAAAACTTTACACAAAATAACTGAAAATCAACTTAAAGCAGCAATTATTTTTCATGAAAGGAAACAGTTGAAGAATATACAATATTAACTAATCTAGATAGATTGGTTATTCATACACTGAAGTCAAAAGGAATCACAACAGAAAACAAACATAGGAAAATTCAAACAATGTTTGCATGAACAAGAACCACCACAACAAGCCAATATAATATAGACCATGTATCAGTGCAAATAAAACTCCCAGATTTGGCCACTTTTAAGTCCCAAAAGAGCACCCTGCATAAAAAGTAAATAATAAAGAGCCTCCAGGCAAAACAACTAACAATCAACTCAACACGTTAGGTTAAGCAAATAACATGGTGCACGGTATGAACTAAGTAACCACGCCACAAAGTAACATTCATTATGTACAAATATGAACAAGTAAATATACTGAACCTTAAAAACAGAAGCCTCTATGTCTTCTACTTTTATGCACTGTGTATTCTGATCCTTCATTGGGCCAAAAAGTTGAGCCCTAAAAACAGGTGAGCGAGCTGCAAGAATGAGTTTATGAGCAGCAAAGGTCTCTCCATTCACCTCAAAGTTCACATCCGTCCCCTTTCCACTTTCCAATAGCTGCCCAAAATGCTGACCAATATTGGATGGGGATACTGGTATCGAGTATATCTTAGGGCCTTCTGTGTGTGACCTGACAACACCAACACTACATTGAACTGAAAGGCAATCATCTTTTAGGTAGTCCGACATCTCTAGAAGATTTCTTTTGAAAAAACGCTTATATCCCCTGCAACATCAAACACATTATTTTCTGTCATTAGTTCACCCTTTCTCAATAAATTGCAAGAAATTTTTTTCCAGCGGTAGCCTCAATTAGTGGTAGAACAAGACCTGAGTTATGATCATAAAGCACTGGGCTCTTCTAGCAAATAAGACTACAACAATTCCATTTACATCCCCATTAATGAAAAGACTGGTGTACAGTTTAAAAAAAAATCAGAAGATAAATTGCTCACAAAAATCATGTTTTAATGCATTATATCAAGATGTTGGGTGTTTATGCAATGGTTTCATCTACAGACTGCAAGCACCATAAATTATTCTAGTGCTTCTATGAGGTATGGTAAAGTTGCATGTATTTATATTATTTCAATGGAATTATTGTAAGGTTGCATGTATTTATGTTATTTCAATGGAATTATGCTAACATGCCAACATAATCAAGTTGCCATTAAGCCTCTTATGCAATTAATTGAGCTTCCTGTTAAAAACAAGTAATAACAATAATAATCACAAACACCAAATATATGCATGCATAGTTGGCCACTCCACTATATAAGAGTATGATTTTTTTTTCCATATGCACAAAATTTTGATCAGTTACGAAAAAAAAATAATTGCACAATTTTTTGATCGATCTTAAAAAACACTAAAGCAAGCACTAAGACACTAAGTTCAACTTAAGAGAAACTTGAGAAAAATTTCACACTGCTATCATTTATCCATCTCTATGATTGTAATCAAAACAACTCTCTTAGAAATTTTAGTTAAATTCTCTTCATTTTCCAGTATCTGTTCTGTTTTTCTTTGGTTATTCCTCCAACTTTATCCATAACAAGAACCCAAGTTATTCTTATCAATTTACTTATATCCTATCACAGAACTTCCAAGAATACCTCTCAACTCAAAGGAACATTTATAAAATATTGTAGTATGACCATGCAATCATTTGTCAAACAGTTAATTCCAAAAAATGCATACAACACCTGCAAAGGTATTGCTACTGCCAAGACTGAGCATGAAGTTATAGTTACAGTGTGGAACTCCAAAGTCCAATCCATCAGGGACCATATGTCGATATTGAAGTTCCCATGCCAAGCCCCATGGGAAAACTGAAAAATACAAAAATTTATCTATACTATTATGTAAAGGAACATACTATCTTATAAAGAAACAAGAGGGGAAGTTGGTGAAACTCAAAAGAAAAGGCTTTTTTTTGGGTCATACGGCTCAATCAATCAGTGGAATGGAGATCTCATCCTAGCCCATAACTACCTAAAACTTAAAAGAGATTTGGAAGTAGTTTCACAAAAACTATTATCCATTTAAGTAATTTTCTCTCAGATTCTTTTTAACATTCCTTCAATACCCTTACTTTCTATTCAAAGAATTGTTTGCAAGCAGGCAATTATCACAAGCATCATGCATGCACCTACTAGTCAAAAAATCAAAAGCACAAAATCCCAAATTCCATGAGCATGGAGGCATTAAATAGAATGTGGATATTCAAGTTGAATTCATGATAAACCAATTTATCATCAAACATCCAAGATTCTAATTTTCAGGTTAAAAGAACTTATATCATCAATGCCATAACAAAATCAACTATCAACATAGAATTCCAACTATAATTCATACCTCACACTTGTACATTTTGAAATTCTAAAACGAGTTGATTTCTACTAATCTAATTAACTGTAGCTGAAAATATACAAAAACTTATGTCGACAGTGTGATGAGAACATATTACATTAATATTTAGAAGCCAACCGGAGGAGGACACCCTCGAATCTACAAAAACTTATAAAAGCTACCGCATGAAAAGCAGGAAAGTCAACAGCGAAATTCTGAAAAAAAAAACATGGAACTGAAAGCCAATAGCCAAAAAACCCATAGAACTTACCACATGCTTCCACGATATTTAAGAGTATACGGCCCACTCTCCAACGCCCTCCCAAAATGGCTATGAACCTTGTGTCTCCCCTTCCCACTCTGATCCAAAAGGGTCAATTCGAAAAGCGCCCTCACATCCGTCCCTTCGCTCGCAAGAGCGATGAACAGCGACACGTGCGTCGCATTGTCCTCAGCGCTCTTTCCATCCGGGTAGAAGTAGATCGCCCACGCATACCCACCGACCATGAACGTATCCGAGGCTCTGTACTTCCCAATTCCAATTCCCTTCGATAGCGAGTATCCAGTTATCTTAAATTGGTGCGACCCATTTACAGTCTCGGAAATTGAGGTCGAAGTGGTGACCGCCGGCGACGACGAAGACGACGATGACGAGGGCTTGGAGGTTTCTCGGCAAACCCTACCCATGCCCATGCACAATCAGCGGATACTCTCGCTCTAAAATTCCTGAGCCCAACCAATTCACAATCAAAGATGTCGAGGAATGAATGAAATCAAACAGAATGAAAAATATCGAAAGGAAATGCAAATTGCGATCAGATCTAGGGTTTATATGAGAAATTTGAAACGAATTTGACCGGATTGGACTTAGAAAAAAGGAAATTCTCAGAGGGCTTCGCTGCAAAAAGAAAAAAGGTGCTCAATTGTGAGCAAATCTAGGGCTTCTGTTAGAAAGAAACTTCTGCGATTCTCGAAGTTGAATTTATAGGGTTTCGACGAGGAGGGAGAGAAGAAAAAAAAAAAACAGACGCAGACGGAAGATACTCGACAAGAAAAAGTTGTCAGCAAGTTAAATGGGGGTTTTAATGTAATGAAATGGCGACGCTGACGTAGAATGATTGGTGGAAGACGGTCCAATTGTTTCTGCTGACGTAAGAATCATCACATAACATTAGTACTGGGGTATCTACGTAATTTTAACGAAAGACGAGTCCCCGCCCACCGCAGAGTCGTAAGAGCACGCGGTGCATCCGCGCAAGTGGACCAATGACGTTGGCCGATCAGGCGATGTTAATCGTCGGCTGTAACGGTAAATTATTTCAAGCGAAGGGGTTGGGGGCAGAAATGTTACGTCGGTGACAATTTTTTTTAAATATATTTTACATTATTTTAAAATAGCATCATTTTAGGTACAAAAATAAGAAATAAAAAAATTTTAAATCGGATACATTTTTTTGTACTCAAATGTCATCTCTTTCTCTCTTGCCAGCTATTCACTAAATCTTGAGAATGGAGGCAACAACTTTTCGTCTAATCCTTGTAACTCTCTCTAAACTCAAAGTCATCTACGACGAAACTCCTACCGCACTCTAGTCCAGTAATCTCTCATCTCTCTATTCGTTGAATCTTAGGATTTTTTGTGCTTCTGTTTCTTTTGTTTTTGAATCGATAGATAATGTTGTCAGAATCTGTTACTTCGAAAATGCCTCTAAACAATGAGTGTGAAGAAGAAAAAGAGTGATAGAGTGGAAACAATGAACGCGAAGAAAAGGTATGGAGTGGTTTTTAAGACAGTGTGTGAGAAGATAAATGCTACTTAGGATGGGAAAGATGTCACGCCCCGGGCCCCGGGGGACCCAGAGGTGAGTGTGTGAGACATTCATGACATGTAAACACACTTAACCATCAGAGCTAGCACAACGATTACATAGTGGACCCACAAAACGAAACTGCTATATAACGGCCTAAAAATGGACCATCGGGGAGTACTTAATAAGTCCCTGTGACCATTCAGGCATGCACTTTTGTAACTTCACTCACATGATTCCGTAGGAGAGAAAACATAAAGCAAACTCCATTAGTTCTCTTGATTGGTACATAACTTGGCCTTATGGCCATTACAAACCAAAAACAAAAGTAATGATATATAATACAA
>JAVXUM010000011.1:8136427-8157346 GCA_035590655.1 Pouteria glomerata | reverse complement strand
TCGGTGTTATTCCCTAACAAACTCCCATTTTCTCTTCCACCTCGCATTTTTGGGTGTGTTTCCTTTGTTCATCAATTGAATCTAGGAATTGATAAATTAGATGCTCGAGCCCGTAAATGCGTTTTCTTAGGATATTCCTAGTTACAAAAGGGTTGTCGCTGTTATAATCCTACAGTTAACCGATTCGTTATGTGTGCTAATGTTACCCTCTTTGAGTCTACCCTATTCTTTTCTCAGTCCCAGTCTTAATCCACTATTGATGAGTGTCTTCCTCTTCCAATAGTTCTTGTTGAAACAGTGTCAGCTAGTCACCATACTCCTTTGAGTCTATCTGGTCATTTGTCTCGTCCTAATTTGCAAGTATATACTCAGCATCAAGAAGTGACTGATCCGCCTTCTAGTGCTCCACCATTAGCTCCTCCCGTGCCACCTGCTTCTGTGAGTGACTTAAATGTTCCTATTGCACTTCGGAAAGGAACACGTTCTTATATTTTTCATCCCATTTCGCGTTTTGTATTTTATGTTGCTTTATCTCCTTCATATCGATTATTTGTTACATCTCTTTCTTCTATGTTTATTCCTAACATTGTTTCTAAAGCATTTTCTCACCCTGGATGGCACTTTGCCATGGACGATGAGATGTCTGCTCTTCGAGCTAATGATACTTGGGACCTTATTCCTCTTCCACTTGGAAAGAAAGTCTGTGGTTGGGTGTCGTTAGATACACACTGTCAAGGTTCATCCTGATGATACTGTGGACAGGTTAAAAGCTCGTTTGGTTACAAAAGGGTATACCTAAGTTTATGGTTTGGACTTCTCTGAGACTTTTTCTTCTATTGCCAAGATTACCTCTGTTGGTCTTCTTATATCTCTGGCTACAGTTTATCATTGGCCTCTACACCAACTGGATGTGAAAAATACCTTTTGCATGGTGATCTTTCTGAGGAAGTGTATATGGAGCAACCTCCTGGGTATGTTGCTCAGGGGGAGTCTGAGTTAGTTTACAAACTAAAGAAATCATTTTATGGCTTGAAACAATCTCCTCGAGCATAGTTTGGTCGCTTTAGTACTGCGGTTACTGAATTTGGCCTAGTTCGTTATGGTGTTGATCAATCAGTTTTCTATTGACATTCTCCTAACGGAAAGATTTGGCTCCTTGTATATGTCGATGACATTGTTATCACCAGTGATGATTCACGAGGCATTGTTGATCTAAAGTTGTTTCTTCAGAGTAAGTTTATCACCAAAGATTTGGGTTTATTAAAATACTTCTTGGGAATTGAGGTTGCTCGATCACGTATGGGCACTTCTCTCTTTCAACGAAAGTATGTCCTTGATCTAGTGATAAAAACAGGCATGTTAGGCTCTAAACCTATGGATACTCTAATAGATCCAAATACCAAGTTAGTTGCTGATCAGGGAGAGTTGTTGAACGATCCTAGCAGGTATCGAAGGCTTATTGGGAAGCTAAACTACTTGACCGTCACAAGACCTGATATATCATTTGCTACAAGTGTGGTCAGTCAGTTCTTAGAATCACCCGTAATAGCCATTGGGGTGCTGTTATCCGAATTCTGAGATACTTGAAAAATGCACCGGGTAAAGGTTTATTATACAAGGATAATAAGCACACTTCCATTTAGGGATACACTGATGCAGACTGGGCTGGGTCACCATCAAACAGACGATCTACTACCGGGTATTGTATCTTTGTTGGAGGAAATTTAGTATCCTGGAAGAGTAAAAAGCAGACGATAGTAACACGGTCAAGTGCTGAGTCAGAATATAGAGCCATGGCACACATATCTTGTGAGGTGGTTTGGATACAACACATGTTAAAGGAATTCAGAGTTTATCATTCATAGCCTATAGAGTTACTATGTGATAATAAGATTGCCATCCATATTGTCTCTAACCCGGTATTCCATAAAAGGACTAAGGACATTGAGATTGATTGCCATTTTGTAAGAGAGAAGATTCTACAAAATATGATTAAAATCAACCATGTGAAGTCTGAAGATTAGTTTGTAGATTTATTCACCAAAGCACTTGGTAGTCCAAGAGTAAAGTTTATTTGTAACAAGTTTGGAATATATGACATATATGCTCCAACTTGAGGGGGAGTGTTAAGTATTAATGTTGAATATTAATGCGAATGTGATCAGTCTATGTAATGTTGGGGTATGTCATGAGCCTCTAATACTCAGGCTTCTTCAATAATTAATGAGATGACAAGTTTTATGGTACTTATTTTTTATTGAGAGAGTAAAAATTATTTGAAAATAATTATATTATGTTTTGAATGCGAAAAATTCTGAAAGGGTAAAAGTTATTTATATCTGTAATGAGAGTAAAAACTGACCAAGGAATAAAAGTTAATATTTAATTTTTGTAAAAATTTATAATAAAATAAATTATCGTAATAATTGTTATTTTACTAATAATTAATTTTAATAGGATATAAATATATACTATTAAATTATACAATTCTGAAAAATAAATGTAAAAATTAATTTTATTATAGATTAATATTTCAATAGTAATTAATTTTAATAATGAATTATTATTTGTTAAAATTATTTTTATTTTGATAAAATAATTCAATAAAACAACTAATTTTAATTTATTTAAATAAATTATTAATTTTAATGAATTATATTAATGCAACATATAATCTAGTAAATTTTATTTATGAGAAATAATTTTTATCTAATAAAAAATTTTAATAAAATAAATAATTTTAATTAGTAATTATTATATATTAAAAATAATTTTAATTTAAGAAAATAAATAATTTTAATCATAAATTAATATTTCAATAGTATTAATTAATACGACAAAAATAAATTATTTTAATAATAAATTATTATTTAATAATTTTTATTTTGATAAAATAATTTAATAATTAATTAATTTTGTTTGATTAAATAAATTATTATTTTATAATATTTATTACAATTATTTATAGAGTAACGTAATCCAAAATTTTATAGGATTGTAAAAGAGTGTTTTATGTAGTAATAATAAAATTGTATAATTTTTTTATTACTTTTTATTATCCACTTTCTCCTAGTAGTTTACACCGATATGGGGGTAATTTTTACGTTTGATATAATTGTTATCTTCTATTCCATATTAATATAATAGAAGGTAAAAATTATTTCAGTAAAATTTGCCCTCCATTATCTCCAAAAAAATGCCCTTAACATAAAATATATTTTATTAAATTCAATTAATTTTTTAAAAGATAAAAAATTTATATATTTTATTAAAATAAAAAGTAATTACTTTAAACAAAATTGCATTTGTAAACGTAATTTTAGTTTTTATTTTAGAAAAAATAAAAATAATAAAA
This sequence comes from Pouteria glomerata, assembly GCA_035590655.1. Classification (NCBI taxonomy): domain Eukaryota; kingdom Viridiplantae; phylum Streptophyta; class Magnoliopsida; order Ericales; family Sapotaceae; genus Pouteria; species Pouteria glomerata. Next base: position 8,153,991 of record JAVXUM010000011.1, on the reverse strand, counting down.
ATTAGAAAATAAAAACAAAAAAATGACAACTTTTTCAAACAGGCCCTAATTATTCCAACTTGATTTTATTAAGGGCTTGTTTGGGAAATTCATGAGCTTTTTAGGGCCCATTTGATAGAGTTTTCCATTTTCATTTTTATTTTTCTGAAAATTGAACATAAGAACTTGTTTATTAATTTATTTTCACCTTCTAGTTTTTAAAAAAAAAGTAAAAATTATTTTCAAAATTTTTAAAAGTTATGAAACTATAAAAACTATATTTTTTTTAAGTTTTTATTTTTAGTTTTCATTTGCCCACACGATCACCATCACCACTCGGTTGCAACCACCACCTCTATTGTCAGCTGTTGCCATTTTCGCTAACCTTCACCCACCTCCAACTACCATCGATTGTCACTTATTACCACCGGCCACCCTCCAACACGTTAACTACTAATTAAAAACTATTGTAATCATCCATTTCAAGTTTTTATTTTTTTCACTATGAAAATGAAAACTAAAAATAGAAAGACTAAATATAAAAAGTAAAAACTAAACAAAAAATTTGAAAACTGATAGTTTTGTCAAATGGGGCCATAACTTTGGTTAACTAGTTTTTTTATTATTTTTTATAAATTGACCAAAATTATCTATTTACATGTTGAACCTTTTTTAAATTATTAAGAGTAAATATGTCAAATGAGTAAAAAAACTAAAATCTAGGAGATAAAAAAAAATTAACTTTTTTTCCCAAATTAATCCTAAAAGTTAGGGGAGAGTGGAGGCCCTTTCATCTATTAATTCTTAACATTTTGACCCCCTCGTCAGGCTCATCTATTTAAAAAAGGGGCTCTGTTTGAAAACTGTTAAAAAAGTTTATTAACTTTTTGTTTACTTATTATCCCTTAATTATTTTAATATGTTTCTAATGTTATTGCTTAGATATTCAAATTTAAAACTTTTTACTAAAGGTTAGTATAGGCGAGGTCAGATAAATCATTTGATTTTTTCAGTTATAAATTACATAAATTAAAATTTTTCTTATCCGATCCAAATTAGATCAGACATGGTGACTCGGTAATTGTGTTTTTATTTTCATAATAATATTCACGTGCTTCTGGCTAATAAAATCCTGTATGTGCATCGTTATTAAGTGTTTGTTTTGGCAAAAAATAGCTGATAGCTGAGCTCTTAACTATTAATTTTTTAATTTTTTTTAAAATGATCAAATTTATCTTTTTAAATTTTAAATATCTTTTAAACCTTTAAAGAAAAAATGTTAAATTAATAAAAAAATAAAAAATTAATTGCTAAAAAGATAGTTTTTTCCTTTTTTAAATACAAAAAGTCAACTTTTTAGTAATTATCACTATAACAGGGGTGGGAATAGTGGCGGCCGAAAAATGAGACTTAAGTGATCGGCCAAAATTTTTGACAACCAAGTCATGACCATTTCAAGATGGTCGTTTCTCGTGGGGACGACAAAGGTTTTATACGACCGCTTGAGGCAATTAGTAATGATAACGGCCACTAAAAGCGGTCACCTAAGGAAGGTCAACGCAAGCTAGAGTAATCAAAAAATGACCGCCTGAAAGTGATCAACTAAAACCTTTATTGACCGTCTCCAAGCAATCAGCTAAAGCCATTGGTGCACCACTTTTCCTGACTGCCTCCAAGCAGTCGATCTTTTTTCTTTTTTCATTTCCCCTAATTACCTAATATTTGTGCCAATATGTAAAACCTGTAATAATATATAAAACCTTGTGGCAATTGTGCAAACTGTATGAATATTTTATACATAATATACTTAATGCAATTGACTTAGTTAATAAAATAAATATGAAAATATTAATTACAAAATATCTTACAAGTTTTACAAAAATCCCCCTTAAAGAAATTTGGAAGAACAAAATATGGAAGAACAAAAATAACAATTTGAAATTTGAAAGAACAAAATATCAAGCATCATTTTCTTCAAACTGCAACAAAATCCATCAAACCTAAAATAGATCGAAAATAAATTAATTAAAATATTTAGAATTTATAACAGATGAATTTAAAACTAAGCCGTAAAGAAACATAAATGCATAAACATATTTGTTTAAAAAATGTTCTGTCCTATTTCTTAAAGGTTCCCTTAGAATCGACTTTGGGTCATTCCGAGCGAACTGTGGTTTGGAGTGGCATGCTGTTTGTTCCTGGGAGTTCCAAATGGCTAAGACTCACTGCACGTCAAGTTTGGTGGGCAACAAATATTGTCTGCTTGATTTAAGCAACTCAAACCTAAGCGTCATGTTCATTAGTTCAATATTCCCTTAGAATCTACTCTGGGCCACTTTGAGTGAGTTGTAACTCAGATTCACATGTTGTTCATTCCTGCGAGTCACAAATGACTGGGACTTACTACACACCAAGTTTGATGGGCAACAGATATTGTCTGCTTGGTTTGAGCAGCTCAAATCTAAGTGTCATGTTTGTTAATTCAATTTTCCCTTAAAATTTATTCTTGGCCATTCCGAGCGAACCGTGGCTCAGATTCTAATGTTGTTTGTTCATGCGAGTCCCAAATGGCTGGTACTCATTACATGTCAAGTTTGGTGGGCAACGGACGTCATCTATTTGGTTTGAGCACCTCAAACTTAAGCATCATGTTTGTTAGTTCAATTTTCCCCTAGAATTTACACCAGGCCATTCTGAGCGGACTGTGGCTCGGATTCATGTTCCGTTTGTTCCTCTGAGTCCCAAATGGTTAATACTCGTTGCACATCAAGTTTGGTGGGCAACAGACGTCATTTGCTCTGTTTGAGCACCTCAAACCTAAACATCATGTTCGTTAGTTTAATTTTCCCTTAGAATCTACACCAGGCTATTCCGAGCGAACTGTAGCATCAATAGTGGAATTGAGTAAAAGATGGATCATTGCATTTCCAAACTATTCGAACTAGACAATTCAAGAATCGTATATATCGATTTGTGCATATTTGTGACAAGAACAATGAAATAGGCAGTAAAAGACCAACTCGTGGCATCATTGGTGACCAATTCGACTCTTTCAATACAATTCTCAAACGGGTCTAAGTATTTTTGAAAACATGAATGCAAATCCTATATTATATTTAAGCATAATTTTACCCTTAATAAATTTTAATCTTTAGTAAAAGTAGCATTAATTATTGATGCAAATTGTAACACTAATGGTAAAACTTAATGAATTGTAACACTCTTTCAATTTTATCCCTAATTGTATTTAAGCATAATTTCATCTGAAATTAATACTAAGGGATAATGAATTTTAACCCTAACTAAAAGTAATACTAAATACTAATTCAAAATTTAACACTAATCTTAATCACTTAACGATCTTTATGACGGTTGGAATTTTATTTGTGATTATATTAAGTATAAATTAATTTTAGTCCTAACAAAAAAACAATTCCCAATTACTAATTCGAATTTTAACCCTTAACGGTCATTACCCTTAATTGAATTATAGCGCTAATTAAATTTAAGCATGATCTAATTTGGCAATAATCTTAAAAAGAATTAATTTTAACATATAAATTTGACATTAATTTTAACAGTAATTAATTTCTTTAATGTTATGTGTTTTCTATATAGTAAGTGAAAATGTGATTTTGGGTTTGAATGGCCCTTTTTGGGCTGATATTTCCAATTATAAATATTTTGTTTTCCCTAAATCCCCTTTAAAATATATATTGCAATTTTTCTAATATTTATAACTTATTTAAGTAATTTTTTAATTGTCAATTTTTCCTTCTTATATACCTGTCAACCATGCACTATTTCTAAGTGTTATGTTTTACTCAAATACCTCTTAAAATTTATATTGTGATTTTTACAATATTCGTAACTTGTTTAAGTAATTTTATAATTGTTAATATCATTTTCCCCTCAATGCTTGTTAACCACCCACTACTCCTATAATTAAAAGTTTTACTTAAATGTCCCTAAAAATTTATATTGCAATTTTTACAATATTTGTAACTTAAGCTAGTAATTTATAATTGCCATTCTTTTGTTTTCCTTAAATACCCTTCGACCACTCATCCTCCTATATTAATCTTTTCTTTTACCTAAATGCCCCTTAAAATTTTAACCCTTAATAATTAATATTAACCCATCGAATTGTTTTAGTCTTTACCCGTAATCTAATTTTGGAATAATTAATATTTACTCTAAAATTCAATTTTAAATTTTACTCATAACTAAATTTAACCCCCAATTAAAATTAAAATAATTATAATAAACCTAAATGATTTTTATCCATATTAAATTCCAACCATAATTTAGTTTGAAAATAATTAATTATATTCCTAAATACAAATTTAACCGTACATTTACATTTAAACCTAAATTTTGTCAAACTAACTTCATCTGCTTATAAGATAATTGTTTTATTATTATTATTATTATTATTATTATTATTATTATTTTGCATTTTCATTATAAACAGCTCAATCGATAGTTGAATAATTTTCATATTAGCAACTACTTTTACAAGTTTGTTTTTAGGTTTTCAAATTAATCTTTATATATGTTAATTTATTGATCCATTTATTTTACTTTTATCTAATTAATTTAATTTATACAATTATTGTCTTATAATTGACTATATTTAATACAAAATAGACCGTGGGGAGTTTAATGATTTTAGGACACATTTAATTTTAAATTTTTAGATTCATCATGTAATTTACTGACTATTTTATTTAAAACGTGTTTTTGTAAGTATTTATATCATTTTTGTCTATTTTTAAGTATTTTCAATATATTAAAAATACTAATAAATTAACATGCTAAAAATATTTGCAGCAAACGAAAAAAACTCATGAAAATGCTTCAAACAAATAATAAATTAAGCATATTTACTTCAACCAAACTACTCACTCAACAATGAACAATTTATTTGATTTTGGTTTCAAATAAATTAACAAGTAACAATTAACAAATAATTAGTTCACAATTAACAATTAACAAGTATACAATTGACAATTAATGGTCATTAACGATTTGATTAATTAAATAAAATCTTATCATCAACATACAAAATAAACAAAATACAATATAAATAATAATTAAAATAATTAAATACTAAATAAACAAAATTTAAAAATAACATTTCATGGACATCCAATGGCAATTAACATGAAAGTTTCAATGTCAACAACTTGCATGATAGAAATTAATTTTAAACCTAAAATAAATTAATTAGTTAAAGCACAAACTACCACATGTAATAAACAGCAAATTTACTAATTTTAATCACTTTATATTGTACAAAAACTACCAACTTAAAAAAAAAAAAAACCTGTCGAAGAAGAGAACAAAAAAGACTAAATCTTCCATCCAAAATTGTACCTAGCTTTGAAAACCAAAAAACTATATATAAATATCTATAAATATATAAAATAGTGATTAAGTGTAAGGAGAGAGAAAGAGAGAGAGAGAGAGAGGAAAATGGCTCAGACTCATCGGCCAAAAGGCCAGGCGCTGGAATGCATGGGCCCAAATGGTTAAAGAGTGAGAAAGATAAAGTGAGAGAGAGATGATAAGGGTCACCTGGAGAATGACTCGCCGGCCGGGGGGAAGAACTCGGCGCCAGACTCTCCTTCAAGTCACTAGAGCAACGTGCTGTGACAGAGAGTGAGAGAGAGAGGGAAAAATGGTGGCTTGGGCCTCGGGCGTGGGGAATAAGGGGGTTTTGGTGGGAAAAGTGGTAGCTTTCGCTGGCCGTTTCTAGGTAATCATCCGCTTCGTCTAGGCGGTAGGCTACTTCGATCTTTCTTGACCACCACTAGGCAGTTAACCACTTCCCTGTCTGCTATTCCCTTTCTTACAGTAGTATATCTAACAACCAATTACAATAAATAAATAAATAATTTGTAATACCTGAGGTTTTTGTAATGAATGTACATGTTATTTTGTGCCGATCTTGAAGATGTTTATGAGTTACACTTAGGGGAAGGAACATGAGTGAAATGGTTCTAAGGTGGCCAAATGGTGTAAGTGTTTGGAGTCTCCTAATTAGAGCATGTTTGGACACTTTTGTTTTGCTTTGGTGCGTGCCTTGGTCCGGTCAAGCTAGGCTAACTTCAAGTTTGACCACCAAAAGAGGTTTCAATGTGGACTAAACTTTAATAGCTATGAAGGTTAGACTTGTGGGAGGGCAATTTGCTTTGGTCGGATGAGAAGGGGTTAGTTTTTAGTGTTTTGTCATTATGTTAATTAGATTTTATAGTATTTCACTTGGTGGGGACTACCTTATTAATTTTGGGAGACTTTATATACACACATATATATAGAACTTGAGTTGGTAGGGGGTAAACTTTCCCCGATGAGTACTTTAGCCAGTTGAGGGGCCTTTGTGGCCTTCCTTGCTTGCAAGCTCATTTAAGAGCATTAAAAATGGTGGGACCTATGGAAACTTGAGTGGTTTAGGATGTAACCAAATTGGTTAGGAAGAGCTTAAGGGTGACAACTGTAGGGCTTGAGAAATGACACATGCTTAATCTAGTTGGGAAGGAACTAACTTGGTTAGATGATGAACCAATTGGCGAGAAAAACAGAATTGTGTGTGTGTAACATTCATTCCCATGTGTATGTGCATGTGACGGTAGGCATATAAGGCCATTCGGCCATAAAGAATAAACGAAAACAAGGAACCAAAGAGAGAAGGAGAAAGACAAAGACAAAGACAAAGACAAAGAGGAAGAGAAGAAAAAGAAGAAGAGATTGGAAAAAGAAAATGTCCTCAAGGCTTGAAAGAAAGAACTTAAGAATCCCTTAAGTAAAGTCCAAGCCAATGATTGAGGTAGGGAGAAACTCTCACTTCTTCTTCATACATATATGTTTATACATATGCTTTGGTGTGAATTTGAAGAGTATGAACTCTCCTTCTCCCCTTTCTTTATTTATATGAGAAACATGTTTATGTTTGATTTGATTAAGAGGGTGTTAGAATTGGTGGGAGGATGTTCTTGGTTCATTCTCACCTTACTCAAGTGCAAATATGGGAATTGGAGAATATAGGTAAATGATAAATAAAAAAAAAAAAGAAAGGGGTTGAGTCATGGTGGATTAGGCTATTCAAGGTGGTGTGAGAGGGCTTGAACTCTAGGTTGTGGGGTACTTTGGCGCCATGAAAAAGAAACTCTAAGATTGAGGGTTTTGGGAAAATTTCGTCTACCATCCGGACTGTGGCTCCTAGCGTTCAGACGGTCAGCAGATGTCTCGGAACCTTGCCTCTCGGCCGTCTGAACGGTGGCAGGGGAGCGTCCGGACGGTCAAGTCACTTTTGGTTCCGTTGTTCTCGGCCGTCCGGACGGTAATAGGGGACCGTCTGGACGGTGCTTGATGTTTGTTTTTGATGTGATGTGGTTGTCTTTCACCTCATTTTGTTTCTCCATTTCTTCAAATGGTGAAGCAATTGTTATTCTTGCATGTGTTCATTTTATTCGCATGAATGTGTTATGGTAAACTTGTATGACTGATTGGTGTGGGACACGTTCGGTGATCGAATAAACTTAATGAAAACGAAATGTATAAGGGCGTATCGTCGCCTTGGACTGGAACCCTAAAGCATGATTAGTCGATACCAAGAATTCCTATGGCGTATCGTCGCCTTGGGCCCAAAACCCTAAAGCACGATTTGTATGTACCATGAGCTCATATGACGTATCATCGCCTTGGATCGGAACCCTAAAGCACGATTAGTCGGTACCAAAATTTCTTACGGCATATCGTCGCCTTGGACTGAGAGCCTAAAGCACGATTGGACACGTCCCCAAATCCATAATGAAACGCATGAACGACTGCTATGTGTCATGTACAAACTGAAATGTTTCCTCTCGCGTGAGTACATATGACATTGAATACACTTTTATACCGCTTCATCATTGTTATGCACTGTTGTTATTTTTCCGTATGTCCTCCAGCATTGCCGTGTCTGTATATATATGTGTCATTGGGAAGTTTCGTGAGCACACGTGATTTAGTGCTCACGTCCCTATAGATGCCATTGCAAGACCCACCCAGGAGAATTAGCGGGGACCAGAGGCAAGAGTAGGAAATGTCCCGAGCAAGACTCTAGTTGTACATAATTTTGATATGTTGTAGATGGAAGGCGTGGAAAGGAGAATGTTGTAAAGAGAATATGATCGTCTTGAATTTGGAAATGTAATGGCCTCAAGGCCCCCTCATGTACATTTACATTTATCTATAAAAGACGTATACTGTTTAGATACCCACTGTATAATTGTATCTTACTGTCTGGTTTATGGATGGATGGTTTACATTGACATATTTGGTGGGTCCATTGCGTGATTGCTGTATATGCTCTGATATGATGATCATGTTATCTATGTTGTGTATGCGTATCACTCACTCTTCGGCTCCTTGGATCCGGGGTGTGACAAAATAGGTACGAAAGAATTCACTTCAGTTCTGTCAACCAAATAAACTGGACAAAAAAAAATGTGTGAAAATGCATGAGAGTTTTTGACAATCTTTTATGTTTTCTCACTGTACCTGACTACCTCTAATTAGATTTAAATTTTGTCAATTTATTTTGTTGAGTTGAGTTGGCCCAGATTGCAGTAAATATTTTTGTCTTCTCATCGATTAGTTACTACAGAAAACAGTCATTTCCTAACATCTTTCTTAGCCTGTTTCTTTTCAATCTTCTGTTAGTGGGGACAAAAAGCTTCAAGGCAGTGCCACAGGGTGCCGACACTGAGTGATTTGATTCTAGTCAAGACACAAATAAAAGGACTGATGCACAAAAAAATACATAGCCCTCAATCACCTATAACATTCCGTTTGAAACATTCTTTTTTCAAAATTGATTTAATTTGATTTGATAAATAAAATTTTATATTTAGAACACATTTTAAATTTAAGAATTAAATTGATTTGAAAAAAAAATACCTAATTTAACCATATTAATAAGAAATAAAAAAATATAATAAATATAACGTATGAAAATAAATTTAGTTCTCTCAACAGGTAATCTTATAATAATAATAATAATAATAGTAATAATAATGGACGTATCAGATGCAGAATTCCAGTCTCCCATATATATATATATATATTCCAGACCAGGTAGACTTTCAGTGTGGCTAACTAGTCGGTCATGTAATGAGAACAATCAACTAGCTGTAGCGTACCACATGGTAGACTCGAGATCTACTGGGGAACGAGAGTCGAGTTATATTTCATCTAAACAAATTCCATTGGCAAAACCATTTGGAGAGGTAGCTTAAAAACAAAAGTCAGCTGTACAGTACTTCATGAAGTTGCTCAATAGCATGAACTAACAAGAGTTACAGACGAGTGAGAAAAAATATAGACAGAAGCTGAAACAAAAATTAGTATATGACGATTTCCCCCACTAAATGCTCTCGTTAAGAACTCTGTTGCAAAACCTCTGCTTCAGCCCTTGCCATTGGGTCATCCTTGGTCTCTGTTTCTTCTTCCTGTTCCCCTTCTCGCTCCTGAGCCATTTTCTTTCTATGCAGCTCTTCTGCTGCCTGCATAGCAGCCCGGTTCTCTGCTTGAATGCGCTGCATTTCCTCTTCTTGTTGTTGGCGCTCAAACCATGTGTCAGCATCCGCCCAAACTGAGAAATTGAAACAAAATTATCAATTGTTATTGCGACAAACAATTACTTGAGAAAGCAAGAAAAAAAGCCTAGTCATGCAAATTATTAAGAACTTAAGAGAATGAGCAAAAGCAGTAGCCAAGGCAAGCAGTAGTTAATATTAAGAACTCGAGGAGCTCAACTTTTAATCTTTTTTTTTTTAATTAATAAATAAATTTTATTAGAAAGCATTAAGTGAATGCTACCGAGTTACATCAAGCAGCAGCTCAATTTTTAATCATTGACAAGTAATAATATGAGGAATCCAAATTGATCACCATTTTCAATGAAAAAATAAGATCCACCCAAATAAAACTATTCAATAGCAAAGCCAGAGCTGACAATTCATAACCATCAGATCATATTTGAGGAAGGACTTGTAATCTTCAAATCCATGGCCTCTTGCTGAAGCCAATTAAATATATTTATCAAAACCCATGGAAGGATGGGCAGTGGCGAGTGAGATGGTAAGTAATGTCGGAAACCTCCATGCCAAATAAATCGATTTAAAACAAGAAAGCCATACACTTTCTCAGAACGGAGGTGAAGAAACTCTGTCAAACTAAAACAAATATGCACTTAAGAATCACAATCTATTGCAATAGCAGCAATCCATCAACAAAGGCAGAGTCATCAATGCTTACATGAAATTAAACTATAAAAAGAACATGCCATGAGCAGTTATTGATTGTGGACATTACTGTATTTAAGGAAAAAGGGGGGAGGGGGGGGGCTACTCTCCCGAATCATTTCCATCAAATGCACCTTAGCATGCTAAGCAACAAAAAATTACATTGACAAAATCAACCCACTCAATTTGTTGCTGCGAACCTCTATCCCAATCTCAAACCTTCATCCAACTAGTCCATGGGCAGAGGTAAATTTGCACCCAGTTTTACCACTGAATGCTGAAAAGCACTCTGAAAATAATAAGCAAACAGTATGTAAATCTATTTCACTAAATGAGAAGAGGGGTTCCATTTTTCACTTCTTTAGTCACCAAAATTTTACTTGCTAGCAACAAGACTTTTAACGTGGAAAAGATCTAGAATTTGAAGTCTTCAACTACAAAGTTTTCCAAGGCTACAGACAGAAGGCATGTCCTCCATTTACAGTATCCTCATTTTCACTCTCTGCAGTTAGCACGTAAGTACAGTTCAACTCCACTCCATGAAGTCGCAAATTAACAGTGTTAGCAGAGCCTGGATCCTTTCAATTCAGCTCCATTAATGACTACCAGGTCCTAATCTCAATAATTAGAGCTCTAAGAAGCGTCACCAAATTATATGAAACCCCGAAAGCACATCCATCCTAATAGAACATGAATCCTAAGGATAGTATACAACAAACGGAAAACAAATCCCTTATCAATCATATGTAAGAGTGACAAGCAACTTATTAAACATCTTCTGGGTAGTAAATCCTTTGGAAATCTTTCAACGTGCATTTAAGTTATAGGAGAACTCATTCGAGGAGTCAAGAGTTCATCGTAGTGTTAAAAGTCTTGTACATTAAGGCTTGTTAACTTAAAACTCGTATTAACTAATCTAATGTTCTTCTTTTCAAAATTAATGGTGAGGTATTTGTGACACACACTTAAAAGCTTATTATGCCAATGTCCAATTCCATAACGTATGATATCTTCTTCTATGACGAGCAACAATAATTTTGAAGACAGTTGCCTAATTCCCTAACAATTTTAAAATCTTTGAAGATACACATTTGAATAAGATTTACTGTAAACAAAATCTTTCTTATTTTAAAAAATAAAAAAAAAATTTCTCTGCTAATGGTGCTTGAAGGCCCTTTTGTAAATTCTATAACCCTACAGCCCCTCAACTCCCTAGAGAATTAAGGATTTCATCAGGAAGAAGAAACCATAAACCCAATTGATATTCATACGCATGCAGTTGTGCAGTAGAGAATTAGGGTTAGGGTTTATGAAAGCAAAACAAGTGAACGTATAGCTGTAGCTGAGGCATGGAGAAAGAGGTGAAGAGAGAATGCGTACTGGGCTGGGCGGCCCAACCCTGTTCACCACCCTTGATTTTCTCAGGGAGGGCGTAGTTGACGGTGAGGACACGGCCGTAGAGCTCAGCCCCGTCCATGTTGTCCATGGCGGCGACGGCGTCCTCTTTCTCCAGGAAGGTGACGAAACCGAACGAGCGGTGCTTTTGGGTGGCCTGGTCGAGCGGCGTCTTCACATCTTTGATGTCCCCAAATGGTATGAAGGCGGCATGAAGTATCGCCTCGTTCACCTCCTCCGCCAGACCACCTGTTTCCACAGAACCACCGCCGCTGTTATACATACATATATGTATATACACATATAGATGTATAGATACAAATGGGAGAAAATGGTTGGTTGCATACCCACGTAGAGAGTATTCTTCTGAACCTGATTCATTGCTTTGCTAGATTCGTTCTCTTCTGTGTCGAGATTCGTTCTTCTTGTTTGAAATTGGATGATTGAAGCTCAGTGCAATATGGATTTTGTTTGTGGCTTCGTACTGAGGAAAAAACTAGTTTTATGGGCTTTGAACAAGGGCCGTGACCTATCGGTTCAGTTCATCTCTATCCTCTAAAATTGGCCCAGCCCACTTAATGTGAAGAAAACTTTCCATCCAATTCTTTTACACTCTGTTTGGAATGATAAATTTAATAGAGATTTAATTTCATTTAGTAAGTTTTTACTATTTTTTATATTTGAAATTAAAATAAAATTTTATAAGTTTAATTTAGGTAATGTTTAAATGGTAAAAATGTAAAAAAAAATATAAAAAATTGATATAAAATTGACATATGGCACTTTATTAATGGAGCTGAAGCGAAATTTAGTTAAAAGAAATTAAAACAACTTGGTACAGGTTGATAGGTTTTGATAAACTAAACATCTCTTTGGTTTCATTTTATAACTTAAAATTTGAGATTTTTACATCATTTGAAATATAACCTAAAATAATAAAACATAGACACTGTTTGATTTGCAAAAAAATAAAAAAAAAAATTTAAAAATTTCTGAAACTTATTTTACTGCATGAATTACGAACTCATAACTTATCTCATTTTATCTTATTTTATCTCACTTTTTATCACTCCAAACACATCCTTAACGACAATTTATTTTTTTATTAAACCACCTAAATACATAAATAAATTTATCTATATATATATATTATATTTATCATATTTTTTATTTCCTATTAATATGGTCAAATTTATTATTTCTCTTAAATTAATTATATTTAATTATTAAATTCAAACATGTATCCCAAACATAAAATTTTATTTATTAATTTGAATCAAATTATTTTTTATTTTTAAATTAAATCAATTCTAAATGAGAAATGTTTCCGGACAAAGTGTTACTCTATGTTTGGAACATAAATTTGCAAAAATAAAAAAAAAATAAAAAATAAAGATGAAAGAAAATACTAAGAATGTAAAATGAAATAAAAATGTCAAATTTATTTCACTTTTTTGTTGAATTAAAAATAAAATTCAAATAAATAAATATTTATCAATAAAGTTTAATTTTTACTTATTTAAGCATATAAAAATTGTTCAAATTATAAATTTTATTTTTTATTTCCCTCCACAAATTCATGTCTGTCAAATTTAACCCCAAAAAATATTAGGAGAAGAAACGAGCTAAATTGAGTTAAATTTTAACTTGTTTGAGCTCGGCTCGAGATTAGTTTAATAAAAAAGAATTTTAGCTCGAGCTCAATTCGCAGATAGCTCGATTAAACTAAAATAACGTTGTTTTAGTTTAAAATATAATAAATAAAATATTAAAAATATAATAAAAATACATATATTATTTTATCGAGTATGCTGTTGAGCTTTCTAGTCAAGTTTTATTATGTTCGAACTTGAATTTAAACGAGTCACAAATCAAGCTCAATCGAGTTTGTCTTAGTAATTAACCAAACTTGATTCGAATTTTTTTTTCGAATCGAATTTAAATAAATTGTGAATAACTCAATTAGTTTTCATCCTTAAAAAAATTAAGAAATAAATCAACTATTGAATTAACACATTATTTCATATCAAGAGGGTGTTTAGAGGGTAAAATTTTTAGTAAGTTTTGATAGTTTTTTGTTAAAAATTGTTAGTGATAATTTTTGGTGTGTTTGGTGAATCAAAATAAAATTTTTGGTAACTTTTAGGTGTTTGGTAAAATTGTTACTGTAGCAGAGCAAAAAAGTGGCAACTTTTGAGTGTTTGGTAAAAATTTTTACTGTAGCAGATCAGAAAAGTGAAAAAATTGTGAGTTTGCCAAACACTCAATTACTGTAGAAGTGGCAACTTTTGATATTTTTTTGGTGAATCTTGAGCCTCCAAACGCACCCGAAATAGGTATAAGATAAAATTATTTGACTGATTAGATTTAGAATTACAAAATTATCTTTATTAATCTCATTTTATATGTTGAGGAGCTAATGACTACTATAATCGAATAATAGAACAGAGTAGGGGCATAATGAGTGAAGGTATAATGAATGTATTTGAAGTGGTATAAAATTGTATAAAATTTAAAAAATTAGTATTTTATTTTTTGTGTTGTAAATAAAAAATTTAAATTTTATAGTTCATAATTCGTGTTTATAGAGATTTGTAAAATTTTATTTTACTTTGTAGGAGTCCAAACGCAACCAATGTTAGGACATAAAATAGTCTTGCGACATTAGTCCCAATAAAAAAAAATACTATCCTGATGAGAGTAAAAGCATAATGTTGGGACATAAAATTATCTTGCCATGTGATCCTAGACCAAAAAAATATTACTTGACTAAAAAAAATACTATCCCAGCCACAAGTGCTACTCAAGTTAGATTAAGACTATATAGCTAAATAGTTGCTTGACATAGTGCATTCTAGTGCTTTAGAGAACAAGATCAAAATGATATCTCATAAAAATGTCACTTTCTTACTGACTCTTGTACTTACATTATAACCAGTATTTAATACTCTTCTTATCACCACTTTAATCAAATTAAGATAGTGCACATTGGTCATTTTACAAATATAAAATAGAAGAAATATATGTAAAATATGGGTTCTCTCTCTCTTAATAATTTTAAGTTTTTACGTTCTTATTTGCATTCAAACAATTCACATTCTTTTACAATTTTTTTAAGTGTGTGTGAAGAATAGGAGAAAATTAATATAAATTGCAAGAAAAGTAAAAATGCAAGAAAGATAAATTGCAGGAAAGTAGAATTCTCACAGGGGAGATGTGTGATTGCGGAACTTTTTCTTACTTTAACCAGTTCCTAACAAGATAACTCCTATTTCTCCATTACTTTAACATGTCTTGAAATTGTGATGCCATGCTATTCTCCATAATTATGGCATGAAATTTGGATTAGTGATCCCGACTATACTTTTACAATCATCTTGCTCGACTATTAATCCACTATAGTAATGATTTGACCGATTCATTATCCTTTTTAGTCAATCAAAATATGCCCTAATTAAACTTTATTATCACAATCGGCCTATCTTACCTAATATATATTTTGTTTTTACCCTTATGCTCAAAGACCTAGCAGTTAGAGACATCTCAATCGACCAAATTTTCTAACTTTCATTATTTTGGCCAATTGTTACAACGCTGGCTTTTTTTTTTCTCTTTATCTAATGTCTTTAACCAATGTTACAATATCGGCTTATGTATTGGCCAATATTTTCCCGATGACTTCTCTTAATTATTGGCCAATAATGCTTTATGGGCCAATGATTATTTCAATTCTTCTATGATCCTTAATATTTAATACTTCTTATGGCAATATTTTATGTGTCATCACATTATTATTAGTTACAGTTTCATAAGAGTAAACAGTTTTTACACTTGAATTGCGTTTGTAGTGAGGGACTCCCTTCAACCATCTTTTTTTTCATATTTTTTTCTTGTCTAAATTCCTACTTGGAGAGGAAGAATGCATGATGAATTTTTTCCCTAACAATTATAATAAATACATAACGTCTAATTCTAACTAAAATTAGTTACAACCTAGCACCATTTGCAATGTCTAGACCAAAAAAGTATGCAATAAACTTTAATACATGAATATATGTATAAGATCAAATCAAATATATATACATATATATATTTGGAGTCGTTTAGAGGTATAATTTTTTTGTAATTTTTAGTCAAAAAGTTGCTAGTTACAATTTTGTGTATTTAGTGAAGTAAGTTGTAATTTTTAGCAACTTTTTATAACTTTTGGGTGTTTGGTATATCTTTTGTTAACTTCTAGTAACTTTTAACAATTTTTTTGGGTGTTAAGTAAAATTTTTAGTAATTTTTAACAATTTTTAGGAATTTTTGTGTATTTAGTAAAATTTTTAGTAACTTTTAAGTGGAAGAAATTATCGTAACAGAATTAAAAAGTGACAATTTTTAGTATTTTATCAAACACTTAAAAGAGCAAAAGTTGAGTATCTTTTTTACTAAAAATTATGCTGCACTCTCTTTATGACATGAAACGATCACTTAAAAAACCACTTCCGATTTGCTATAAATTACAAATTTTCTAGAAATCTATTGACTTTGGATTAAATCATGTGCTACCCCCACTAATGGCGCCCCAGGGTAAAAAATTCATTAACCGTCGACCCATTTTAGGAAAAATCAAACCGAGAAAAACGAGCTAGAGGCTCTAAGTCCTACCTAGTGCACCATCTAGGATAATGATCGGGGCCATGTTTGCTTTTAGCCTCTTTCTGGAGTTTTAAATTTTATCGAAATACATAAAAAGGTTGTAAAAAGTTAAATCATTTATTGCACAAATTACGACTAATTTTTATTAATGTTTTTTTCTACTCTAAATGTACCCTTAACGTACCACAACTAATCTAATAAAAGGAGATTAATATTTTTGTCCAAGGGGCAACTGGCAAAATACCTCTATCATCTTTATTCGGGAAAAAAATATTCCAAAAGGGTAGGCCCTTAAGCTCAGACCATTTTTAATTTACTTATAAAAATTGAAAGTAATATTTTTAATAAAAAATAATTTAAAATTGTAAAATCTAATTTATGACAAATTCAAACAAAAAAATTAAATTTAAAATTAAAGACAAAATTTCCTTATTAGACATGGAATAGAATTCAAGTTTCCTTAATCAAATAATGATGGAGTTTCTTAATTGGATAAAGATTGAGTTTTTAAATAGAACAATATTCTTGATATAATTAAAAAATCTAAACAAATAAAGAAACTGAATGAATATCGAGTTTTTATAGATCAAGGAAGAATTCTACAAGTTTTCAACTCCTACAATACTTGAAGAATTTTTTGATGAAAATTCTGAATATTATGAAGATTTTATTTCCGTTTTGTAAAATATATTTATGTATTTGAATCTTATTTAAAATGGAACTTTGTAAATATATATATATATATATGCACCCAAACATAATGTACAAAGAGAATTGAAGACACATATTATAGTCTTGTGAGAGAGAAAATTTTTTCTTATAAGCTTATAAGTCTTTCTCTTATTTTTTTCTTTTCTTCTACTCATTTGAGTTTGAGAATCTTGGAGGATTTTAAGGTGCACTTTTTGAGGAGTCCGAAAATTTATTTTCAGTTGATATAGGAGTGTCAAAAATTCAAGCAAGTGTTTTAAAAAAGTCGTAGAGATTTTCAGGGGCATTTGTAACTTAAATTATATAGCAGAAATTGTTTTTAAATTTTTTTCCTGAACAAGGTTTTCTTCATTATTTCTTAATGCTTTCGTACTGTATTATTTATTGTGTGAATTTGGAGTGATTCAAAAATTTAAAAAAAAGAACTAGTGTTACTAAAGCCCTGTTTGATGGGATCAAAAACTATCAAATCTTACCAAATTTAACTACTTTTTGTACTTCCCTCCAATTACATTTTAACACATATCACCTTTATATCAAATC
>JAVXUM010000011.1:8119495-8129590 GCA_035590655.1 Pouteria glomerata | reverse complement strand
AGTTGGAGTCGGAGGGAGAAGACGCGAAGATTGTTCGCGGAGGAAGCAGGCATACGAGTGATTGGACGGTGAGATCACGATATATAACTATTGGACGGTTCAGATGATTTTCCTGCAATGAACGGCTGAGAATTTTCTAATCTAATCAACGGTTCAGGTTAGTTCTGCTGCTTTCCCCATCAACGCACCGTAAAACTCCCCCCGAGGAGCGTGGAAGAAACTGTTCGTGCTTTTGAGAGATAAAAAGTCAGGAGTCAGATTAGGGGGGCGGGCTTTTTGTGTATAAAAAAGCAGAAGTCAGATTCGGAGGGCTCAGGCGGGGTTTTAAGCTTTCTCATCTCGGTCTCTTCTCTCTAACAAACAAAGACGTTTTTCTACGTAAGATTGGTAGATCTGGTCTCAATCTATGGCGGTGACTGTGCGGCGGAGTCTATGGGACGGTGTTCTTGAACTGACCAAGTCGGCTCAGGACAGGGGCAGCGACCCCTTGGTGTGGGCGATTCACCTCTCCTCCACTCTCAACTCCACCGGAGTTTCGCAGCCGTCGACGGAGCTCGCGCACTTGCTCGTCTCTCACATATGTTGGGCCAACAACGTTCCGATAACTTGGAAGTTTCTCGAGAAGGCCTTGACGGTAAAGATTGTACCGCCGATGCTCGTTCTTGCTCTTCTTTCCACCAGGTATGGATTCAAATCATCTGTTTATGAGTATATTCTTTTTATTTGCCAGTATTACTGCTTGTTTTTTTTTTTAAATGTTCGGTACTTTTTAGAATGATAAAAAGTGATGAAAATTAATAAAAATTATAGGTTCGAAGGTCATGTAGTGTGATAAAAAATAATAATTTTTAAAATTTTTTAATATTTTTCAATTATTTTTAGTGGAGCATGTTAATGTATACGGGATCGATAAAGTAGCAAATGGTATGCAGCAGTATGCTGGAAATTATACGGGGAGTCTGCGCTCGCCTCTTTGGGCCCTGCACACCGGCGTGGCTTACTGGCCAAGCTTAAAGAGTGGCGTATAATTTTAAAATATGATAATTTATTTATTTGGTAATTTATAAAGTTATTTTGTAAATTTAAATTGTTAATAGAGGGTGTATTTGGAGTGTTGGAAAAGGAGATAAAATGGGATAAGTTGTTAGTAAAAGTTTTTTAATTTTTAAAAAGTTTTTAGATATTTTTTTATTTGTTAACATTTCAAACAGTGCATGGTCAGGTACAAGATGGTACGAAGACTTTTAGGCTTTGTTTAGATTATTATAAATTTTTGAAATTTTTAAAAGTTATGACATACATTATGTATTTATAATTTATTTTATTTTATCTATTTTTTTTATCATTTGAAACATACTTTAATGGATTTTTTTAATAAAAGATAAAAAAAACTTTAAAAATTAATTTTAAAATTGTTTTATAAAAGAGGCTGGCATGACACAACCCGGCAATTAAAAGGTTGTGCCAACATGACGCAATCCAATTGACACCTCTACACTGAATGAATGAGAGACTGCCTCATGTACGATTTATACTAATTTTTTGGACTCTAAGTGTATATTAGGGTCTCGTTTGATAATATTTTTATTTTTTATTTTTTTAATTTATATTTTTAATATTTTATAAATTTGTAATAGAAATATATTTGTTAAATCTGTTTATATTTTTTTTTAAAAAATAAAAATTTAAACAAAAAAAGTTATGTTTTTTTTTGTTGCAATTATTTTGTTAATTTTAAAACTTTATCTATTTTTGTTACATCATATTAAAATTAATTATTTTAATAAATAATATAATTAAATTTAAGTAATTAAATTAATTATATAAGTAAATGTGTAATATATATTATTATATTATTTTTAATAAATACTAAAACTAAATTAATAAATTTAATTTAATTTAATAATTAATTTAATTAAATTTAATAATTAAATATTATTAAATTAATTTAAATAAATATCATAATTAAATTAGATAATTTATAATTAATTTAATTCATATAAAATGTATTTTATTAAATTATTTTAATAAATAATTAAATTAATTAGTTTAAAATTAAATAATTTAATTTAATAATTACTCATTTAGTTATTTATTTAATATGAAATATATTTTATTAAATTGTTTTTAATAAATAATATAAGTAAATTATAATTAATATATTTTATATTTACTTAATTAAATGTTATAATAATTATATTTTATTCAATTATATTTAATAAATAATATAACTAAAATATAATTTAATATTTTTAATTTATTGAATTAAATGATTTTTAATAAATAATTTAGTTGATTAATTTAATTAATCTAATTAATTAAATTAAATTAAATCAATATGAAATATATTTCATTAAATTGAGTTAAATTTTTAAAAACTAATAAAATTAAATATTTTTTGAAGATAAAAATTTAATTATTATAAACAAAATTGCAAATCTAAGCGTTGTTTCAATTTTTATTTTAGGAAAAACATAGTAGAAAATAAAAAACACAAAACATAAACTGATAAACATAAAAAAAAATCGACAGCGTTACCAAACGGAGCCTTAATATTTGAATAACCATTAACAGGCTTTCATGATGGTACTTCTATTTTTCTATTATAATAGTGGACTTCAAACTATCTCACGAATTGCTTAAAAATCTATAGACATGAGCTATAAAATTCACAAAAAGGTTGATGTTAAACTAAGAGCTGGTCATAAGTCACATTCAGATCTTGGTGGATCACAATGCAACATTTGAAGCTGACCCAAAATTGCGGATCGGGGCTGCGTTCGGGTTCTTCTACTTTTTTTGCTTAATGGCTTGTAAACCAAGAGTTTGTTTGCTTCTGTTTAACCTTTGAACAGTAGAAACAGTTTATTGTTGCATTGCTGCAAAGTGCTTTCCACAGAGGATGGCGTTAATTTGGACATTGCATAGTTCTATCTTTTGATCAATGGTTATGGTGATTGAGTTATGTTTTGCTCATTACAGGGTAATTCCAAGTCGACAGTCCCATCCTGCAGCTTACAGACTTTATATGGAGCTCCTGAAGAGACATATTTTTTCATTTGCACTTCAAATTAATTCTCCAAATTATGAAAAGTAAGTTTAGTTTGAATATTCTGTCGGTTTATTTTTTTCAATTGATGTGTACTCCTCAAATTTTCTATCATTTCATCATTTATTTCATTTTTTTTTTGGGAAGAACATATTCAATGATGACCTTTGAATGCTGTCTTTGTGTATTTTTTCGGCATCATTTGTCACATGAAAATTGAATTGAATTTTTGTTGTGGTTGGACATTTGATCTTTCTCCTGCATTTCCAGCCTTAACAAAAGCCCAAGGGTGGAACAATTTTTAAATATTATGTCACATCAAACAACTCATTATAATTTGAAAACTGGCATTTAGTGTGTGGCAAGGGCCTGTAACTGGTCAGTATTTGATAATCATCATATACGAATAATCTACCTTTACGGAGGTGTTTTGTGCTTCTAGGAATTGTTGTGCAAGTTTAAGGGAGTAGGAAGAGATGTGCATTATGCTGGGAAAACTTGCAGTTGGCTGGAATTCAAGTAAGGGATAGAGGCTGTTTTGACAACTAGATCCATCCTTTTCCATCCATTTGGGCTGAATTTCCAGCTAGATTTGAGTTGAGGGAGGCATGGCCTGTATTAGAGGATATGATTTGTTAGAGAATAAAGGCATTTGACAAGAAGGAAACATGTTTTCCTTCATGGTTTTTTCCTTGATCTGTGCCCTAATTTTTGGTGCTTTACTTGCCTAAATAAAGGGTGTCTTTGTATCTTGTAATACTTAATTTTCAGTAATATGTTTTTTCTCCTCTCCGTATTTTCACTTTTATTTTCTGCATTTTTAATTCTAATATGGTATCAAAGGCCGTGGCTTATGAACTTGGATAGACACCTTAGTTGTCTTATCTCTTTGGTTTCCGGTAGGATCTTTGGCGACCAATTTTGGACTGTATTGTTTTATTGTAATTTGTCTCCATCAACATTTTTTTTAATATACTTTTGCTGCTATGCATTAATGTGCTACAATATTTTGTATAACATTTGAGTTGCTATGGTGCTTGAGTGGCTTTTTTTGAAAAAAGAATGTATTAAAAAATGAGTTTGTTTAAAAGAAAAAGAATCATTTTTCTCCTCATACTCGTCTTTCATTTGGTGCTTTTGGATTGAATCCCATTTGTTGCATGAAATTTGCTTTGCTATTGATGGAGACTCGGTATTTGGCCAGTCCTTGTTATTGTTCTTGTCAAACAAAATTGTTTGACATTGGATAGACCTATGTTAGGCTATCATGATAAGTTATTGTGCTTTATCCTTTGTTGACAAATCAAGTGATTTGCGTTATTTTTATGCTTCACATTAGTTTTTAGAATCTTTGTTTGTAGATCAATACATAAGCTCCTTTCTTATATTTTAAAGAGGTTATATTTGGGATCGTTTGCAGTATTTGAAGTTTGGTTTTGGAGCACAATAGTTGATTGAAGATTGTTGCTGTTCAAGATGAGCTTTTTGTTTTATCCAAGCTCATCTTGGGGGGAAGTATTAGAGGTTAATATATGTTAGAGAGTAAAATCATTTAATAATAGGCAAATAGATTTTCCTCCATGTTTTGTGCCCTAATTTAGGGATTTATGTTCCTTATTATATTCCTTATTTTTGGTGCTTTCATTGCCTATATAAAGACATTCTTTTGTATCCCGAAGTCATCAATTTTTACTAATATACTCTCTCTTCTTTGTATTTTCTCTTTAGTTTCTTCATTTTTGAATTCTAAAAAATTGGTAGCAAAGTGGTTGAATCATGTTGGTTGAGTCAAAATGAAAGGCGTGGTATCGATGTAATGGAGGAGTGTGTGTAAAAGTTATGGTGTAACCTGAATATCATGAAATCTCTTGGAATATATTGTACACACAATGTGATGGAGATAGAAGAGGGGAAAGAGAGTGAAGAAAGACTTGGAGAGGAGGTTGGGATTAAAAGGTTAAAAAAAGCGATATTAAACAAGAGAGAGGGAGATAGAGAGAAGGCATCAATTCATTTCTAAAAGCTAATTCTTCCCTCCCCCTTCAGTGCATTTTATAGGCCTCACGGATTTTTAATAGCAAATATTTATCTTATGAAATTTGCATTACCCAATATTTTAAACAACTTAAGCTTCCAAATTTGATTAGAAAACCCCAAAACCAACTGAAGTTAGAAGAATGAACTATACAATTAAAGAAATTTTGAAATAAAATTTTAACAACGCAATTTACTATTTTTTTTTTTGAAAATCTTGGAACATGTGGAGGCAATGCTTAAAGTGGGAGGGAGTAAGGATGATGCATGGCTTTAGATACCTCTATTAGAAAATTCGCAACAACTTCTTTATCCTTATCCCTGTTCTATTGTGTTACCCTATAATTTTGTAATATAGGGAATCACTTAAAGCTTTGCTCACTTGTCAAATTCCTTATTCTGATTCCTTATATCATTGAAATTTGTAAATTTCAAGTTTTGATATTCATTTATATGATAGTTGAATTGCTGGTTTCCTTTTTGCAAAAGCAAAAACTTATTAGTGTGTTTGTGGAACTAAAAAAATACTACCTTTTTTTGTTTTGCTTAATTTTGAGAAAATATTTCATTGAATTTTAATTTTTTGAGTATATATATGGACATTTTATGATGGGGACCCTAGTTTAATTGTTAGATGCACCTTAAGGAACCCATGGAAAAGTATTTCTGGGTGTTCCTTTTTATTTTCCCACTATAGTAGTTGGGCTTTAGGTATTGGTTAGACAATCTTATTTTGGGAAGACAAATGGCGAGACAATTAACCTTTTTGTACTTGGTTTCATAATCTGTGTAGGATTGGTTATGTGCACTAATGTTTTTTTTTTTTTTTTTTTCTGTAGAGCTAGTAATTTGATTTGTTTCATGCATATCATTCAATGAATGTCATTTAAGGTATGCATGTGCCCAGCAAGGGTTTGACATGGACCCTTGCATTTCTTCAACGTGATGGATGTGTTGCATTAGGTCAATAATGAGAATTGTTGCCTTTTTTTACCTAGTAATTATGGATCTTAATTCCTAGTGATGCTTAATCCTTTCAGTTGACCTTTGTTCATTTTTGTTCAAACTTCCTTAGACAATAAAAGCCCGGTTTATCCACCTCCATCTTAGACTGGTGGCCGTGGCCGTGGTCGTGGTCGTGGAGGTCATTATACTAGGCCTAAATGCACTAATTTTGGCTGTTAGAATTATTGATGATTTATTTTGTTTTCTCATTTAGTCCTTTCTTATTTAGTAACGATCATGTAATCTTTTTCTTATTTCCTTATTCGATTGTAATAATTCAATCTAAATATAACTTGAGAGAAGGGAGAAAATCATTCAATTCTCTCTTTTTTTTTTAAACCTGGTATCAGAGCATGGTTTAATTCCAAGAAGAAAAAAAAAAAAGAAAAGAAAAGAAAAGAAAAGAGAGAAAACCTTAGTCTTACAGTGTTTACTTCGTCTCTATTCTTTGCTGCCACCGATCAGCCTTTCCATCATCAGAGTCCATCTCCAACCACACCAAAGGAGTCGTCGACGGTCAAAGATCACCAATCACTCGAGATCGTCGCCGAGAAGTAACTGACGTGCTCCCACATGCTGATAGATTCCGCTATGCAGTTCTCATGCGCCTAGACTTTTTTGGCACGTGATGACACGTGGATTTCTAGGGATCTTTTGGCGACCTTGACGGTGCTTGCTTGATGTAGATGAGTCACTTCTTTTGTTCGCTGATGTCTTGATTGAAGCCTATGGTGTCTCCGTAGATCCCAGTTGGCGGTCTTTTCATGTTGTTTGCTCGTTGTTTATTTGGTCATATTGCTTCTGCCTCATCGATCCTTCTTGATGTGTAAGACCACCATTAATTGTTATTTTAGTTGATTTATTGATGAAGTTAGAGGCTGCATAGCCTCCTGTGATCATTTGTTTGCTTAGCCGTGTGATTAGTTGTTTGACTGGAGGTTTTGTTACCTTTATTTTGCTTGACACTTGCCTTGGTCTTCCTTTGGTTTTTTGAAATTTTAATTGATCTTTGCTAGTTATTATCAGTTATGTCAAAGGCGGAAAACACATGTGAAAGCGTGCCTCAAGCTACATTTTTAAAGATAGATGATGTTCCTCGTTCTATTACACCCAA
The DNA here is from genome assembly GCA_035590655.1 of Pouteria glomerata. Classification (NCBI taxonomy): domain Eukaryota; kingdom Viridiplantae; phylum Streptophyta; class Magnoliopsida; order Ericales; family Sapotaceae; genus Pouteria; species Pouteria glomerata. Next base: position 8,122,388 of record JAVXUM010000011.1, on the reverse strand, counting down.
GAAATTAGATGGTGCGAATTATTTAAGTTGGGCACATGCAGTGAAAATGTTTCTTTGAGAAAAAGATAAACTACAATATATTACTAATGAGCCACCCTCTTCTAGTGATCACCAATATCGTGTTTGAATGAGTGATGATGTTATTGTTATAGGCTTATTATGGCATAGTTTGGAGGTTTCAGTTGTCACTATAGTAGAGTTCTGGGATTCATCCAAAAAGATATGGGATTGTCTTGTAGAGTATTACTCTCAGAAAAGCAACATCTCTCGAGTTTATGAGTTGTATGAGCAGATGTTTTCAACAAAACAAGACGAGAAATCATTATTTGATTATTATAGGCACTTGAAGGGTTTATGGGAGTAGCTATTCCAGTATCGACTATTTAGTGAGGACCTAAAGTACTAGGAAGAATTTATGATTGCTAACTTCTTATCTGGTCTTAATCCTGCGCTTCGAGGATTTAAGGATTAGATTCTTACGAGTGAAACTTTGCCTACTGTTGCTAGTGCTTAGGCCCATATACAACAATCATCCTTGGGAAGTTATTTAATTAATGATCATTCAGCATCTTCCACTGATTCTTCTGCACTTGTTAGTCATCAACAAAGCCGTGGAGGTTCTTTTCATGGTAATTCTCGTGGAAGTCGTGGTGGTCGTAATGAACGTGGTGGTTCTCAAGGTGGAGGACGTTCCTTGCATGGTAGAAGTGACCGCAAATGTGACTTTTGCGCTGGGACCAATCACATTAAGCCTTATTGCTGGAAGAAGTACGGGAGACCTGAGCAAGCAAATCATGTTTTTGACCGTGCATCCACACCACTTCTAGTGCCCGATAATGGAGCTACCACATCTGATTCTTAGGAGATTATTACTTTGAGCTTGGCACAATTTTAGGAATTTATTCAATCCTTGCGTGTTTCTAACCCTTCTGCCTCCACTGCCACCCTAGTCAACTCAGGTAATCCAGCTCTTGTGGCTTCATCTTCTCCCTCCTGTCAATTAACAAGAAAGAGCTCTCTTTTTGGGAAAAACTGATTTGCCCTTTGTGGGAATTCTCATTAAATAGGCAGAAAACAGAAAGTTTACAAGGAAAGGAGAAATTACAGGAGATCAATTACTGGAAATCTCCTAAATTAAAGCTAATTACCTAAACTCTAGGATTTGTACATGGTAAGGGTATAATACACTGTAAATAGCTAAAATCTAGGAGCTATACATGGTATGAATATATATATACAGCTGTAAGCTATACATGGTAAGAATATACAGCTGTAACTCTATGATCCATACATGGTAAAATATATACAGCTGTAAACAAACATATGACTGGAATTCCTTGCACTAACAAGTAGATGGTCATTAATGAGCATACCTTCATTGTGCATCCCCTTCTTGGTATGTATAGGCCTAAAAAGTTAGGATTGGAACTGTTTTGGTTTGACTATAGTGCTCTCATCTCATATGTGTCCCCTGGCTAGACAAATTTAGGTGGTGGTAGATAGAGTATTATATGTTGGTGATGATGTGGCCATGGGGTTTAGTGAGGAAGTGATTGTTTTGTGAGATATCCTTCTGATTCTTTTTTTGATGCATGTACATTGGATCAGGCAACTATCTAACTGTGCTGTCCCAATCTAATTAAGTCCTGATGAAGCCCTTCCAATTTGGGTCATTTGAGTAGCACCTCTGGTCGGGATGGTCGTCTTCATTTTGGTGTACTGTTTCAATCAAACCTCTGCCTTGTGATTGGGGACCTCACGGCAGCAGTAATCGTGGCGGGATGCCATCCCTGCCTATTTTCTATGCCTTCATGTATCAAATTAAAGTGATTATAATTTTTGTAACTGGCGGGTTCAAGTGTCTCCCATGTACAAGAAGCTTGGTGTACCCTTATTATCTTGATATCAAGGCTTTGGTTGTAGTAGCACGGCATGAGATCATTTTGGAAGTAGGCTTCTACAAACTTGGGAAGGTTAATGTGGTCTTGCTAGGGAAATGACCATGGGATGAAAGAGGTGGGTGGTATATGCTAAGTATGGAGAGGAATGGGGTAAATGGACGTTCAAAGAAGTGACAGGTACCCATGGTAGGAGTATGTGGAAACATGTTAGATCATTTTGGAAGGATTTAAAAAATTGTTGCTTGATGCAAGTTGGTAGAGGAGATCATGTTAAGTTACGGAGTGATCTATTGGTCTCCCATGTGTAAGAAACTTGGTGTATCCTTATTATTCTTGATATCAAGGTTTTGGTTGTAGTAGCATGGCATGAGATCATTTTGGAAGTAGGCCTCCGCAAGTCGTGTGCATAGAACTGCCACTACCTAGCATTTTTCTTTCTTTTTTTTTTTTTTTGGGTCATACTCGCTAGTCCAACTGCATTAGAACACAATCCAAGCCTTCCTGTGAAGCATCACATTAAACTGTGTGCCCTTAGGAACAATTAAGTTCAGTGCCTTGGTCAATTGCCTCTTCAATTTTGAGAAACCCCCATGCACATTCTTCATTCCACTAGAATTTCCTAATCAAATGGGTTTAACCCGGGGTGTGACAACACCCCCATGCATGTGTAAACATTTTTATACAGGTTAAATTTCATGATTGGTGCTATTCATTTACTTTTAATTTAACTGTGATCTTTTTTAGCACCTGAAATGGTAGAGGTCAGTATGATTGGGTTGTTGTCAATGTGATATACACACACTGTACTGTATTTTTTAATATAGTCTGTCAAGATGAAATCACTTCATAAATTCTGTATCATTCTACATATATACGCATAACTTTTTTTTTTGGGGGCGGTAGTGTAAGTTCTTCGATATTGGTTTTCTGTGAGGTCTGATGTGAAAGGCACATTATAGAAGTTGATATGTTGAAAATGATTTATCATAGTT
>JAVXUM010000011.1:8080420-8092007 GCA_035590655.1 Pouteria glomerata | reverse complement strand
GGATGATATCACGCTCCAGCAAAATTATTATCTCCAGTGACCAGGTTTACAGATATTAGTTGTGGGTCCTATTGCGTGACCGTTGTGTATGCTCTGATACAATGACCAGTTATTCATAATGTGTATGTTTATCACTCACTCCTCAGGTCCTCGGGTCTGGGGTGTGACATTTTTGAACAACTAAAAATAGATTCAAAAATAATATTCTTTTCTAATAACCAAAATAAAAGAAAATATTGTTATATTGAAGTCACATTTGAATTTAAAGGCTATAAACCATATAACCTACATGCACTTGTAAACACTAGAGTTACAACTGCAGTATGTTAACCAAATACTAAACCCAAAGAATATTGGATTCAAATGAAAACTCTTGTCTTAGCAAAAAATGCTAATGATACAACCTCTATAATGGACTTCAAAGTAAAGGACATTATATTTTTTGTAAAAACATATTGTATTTTCCTTTGAAGCTGGAGATATGCTTTTAGAAAATAATTTTCTAACTCAATTTGTACTATGGGATTTGCTTCAATTAAGGGTGGTGATAGTAATTCAATTTTAATAGATTCATTAAAAACAATTGATAAATCTCATTGTATTTATAACAAATTAAGCCCAAACTTCTCTTAAGATCCCTTAATGTTATGGAAAAAAAATTCTCAAAATACTGTCATCTAAAATTAAAAGATGAATAAAAAATAATTAGGGTAAAACTTATGGTTTATACCAAACATGATATAAATGAATTTCAAGTTTAAATAAAAGAACTTTTGGATAAAACACTTATAGAACCAAGTAGAAGTTAACATTTTAGTCATACTTTCCTTGTAATGAATCACAGTAAAAAAAAAAAAAAAAAAAAAAAAAAAGTTGGGATGGTCATTAATTATAAAAAATTGAACGAAAATTTGATATTTGATGGGTATTTTATACCTAAAGATGTTTTAGTAATTCGAATCAAATGTGCTAAAAATAGTTAGTAAATTTGATTGTAAATCAAATTTCTGACAAATTAAGTTTACAGAAGAATCAAAACTAATGACTACTTTTTTCGCATCATATGGCCATTACCAGTGGGTAGTGTTACCATTTAAAATCTGTAATGCACTACAAATAATTTCGAAAATGGATGGACAATATCTTTAAAGATCTTGAAGATTTCTATCTTATCTATATAAATGATATATTGATTTTTTCTATAAAAAGAGAAGAATAAAAGTCTCATTTAGAAATTATTTGTAAAAAATTTTTGGATAAGGGAATAGTTCTCAGTCTAAAAAAGATCGAGATAGGAAAAGAAAAAATTAATTATTTGAGAATTATACTCAATTCAACAAAAATTGTGCTGCAATCTCACATAATTACAAAAATCAAAGAGTTTCCAGAAAAACTAGAGACTTTAAAAGAGTTATTAAACTATGGAGGATAATTAGTAAAAAGTTTTTCAAAATAGAAAAAATCATTCCTCAAAAAATTAAAAAAAAAGCTCAAAAGAATAAAAGGAATTTCAATAATTGAATAGAATGAGAAAGATTTAAGGAGATTAAAAGAAATCAAAATTTTGTTTAAACCTAATTTAAAGGTTTATTCTTTTACAGAATCTGATCTCTTAATCCTAGAAATAAATGCCTCAAAAATATTCTAGGAAGTAATACTAAAAGTAGTAGAAATAAAAGAGAAATCTAAATAAGAAGATATTCTCAAAATTTTTAAAGAATAAAAAAGTTTTGAAGAATTAATGTATGGATATAATTTTGGAAAATTCAAACCCAATGAACTTAACTATATTATTTTTGAAAAAGAAATCTTACCCATAAAAAATAAAATAAAGAGATTCAAATTTATTTATCTCTTGTTAAGTTTTTAATGAGAATATATAATCAAGCGGTTAAAAATTTCCTTAAGAAAAAAGAGTTAAAGATAATCCCAGAAGAATTAGCTGCCCAATTACATTTTCAGTATTCATTTGAAGTTGAACGTATTGGATCCACTAAAAATGTTCTTGCAGTTTATTTTAGCAGGCATCTAGACAGATATTAAAACTAACAAAAGTCTTTAATGTTACAAAAATCTTCTAAATCGCTAAATAAGGCTGAGACGTCCAAGGCAACCAACTCCAAGGGCAAACAGGTACCAACTATACAAACTGAAAGTACTTTTTCTGGAAAAACATTTCTGAAAAGCCTATCTTATTAAAGTTATAGTCAAACATTGCTAAAAAAATCATCTTAGTAGAAGAAGTTACACCAGACTTCTTCAATCCTATTTAGAGAACAAACTCCATAATTCTCTGAATAAAAAAATGAAAAAAAAACCATATTTTAGGGAAAAAATATGAATTTCTCAAAATAATGACAAGAATAGCATATGGGTTAAAAAAGTTTCAAGAGAAAGTTAATAATTTGAAAGAATTGTCAAAAAACATGATTTCAAAATTTAACTTTGAAACTTTTTTATTTAATTACCAAAAAATTTCTGAAATTCAATAAATTATAGAAATTTTAGAAATTTTTGCTGGTAATGCTCACTTTCAAAAAGTTAAAAAGATTAAGTTTTATGAAGAAGCCAAACAAGTCTTTTCTAGAGCTATTTTTTCAGTCATTGATAAATACATCAATGATCAAAGGATTAAACTAATCCTTCAATTTTTTTTTAATAAAACTAGATATGATCCTATTTTTCATATTAGAAAATTTTAATTTGACCTTCAGATAATCAATTGGAGGTTCGAAGCAATTGATTAGGGTTTGGTAAAAAAGATCATCTTCAATCCACTAGGGGTAACAGCCTACGAAGACTTCCCTACACTTATCAAAATAATGATCAGCAAAATTCCCTATGACTTTAAAAGAAAAGTCGTGGCCTTTGAAATTTACTATTCTATAGGATGGCGATATAGTAAAAGATTTTTAAGCTATATGAAATCTGAAAACTAAGTGTATACTCTCTTTTTGATAATTATTTTTTCTCTAAACTAGCGAAAGGAGATATTACTTCAGAAGAACAAATTTTGTTATGGTTTTGGGTGGAATTGGTCTATCATGCTAAGATTCTACAAAATATACTAGAAAAACATATGGTTATAGGTGGCAGAAGATTATTTGTATCTTTTATTCTATTAATGTTCTAAATTATTGAAAATTAGAAAAGTGAGGCATTTAACTTTTTAAACAAAATTAGTCGAATGAAAATTGATGCATCATCTGAGATAGTAATTTATCTCGATGATCTTTATGAAAAATTTGAAGCAGAAATGGAATTAGAAGCCACAGTCGTAATTGAAAAAGCCCTAAGTAGAGTAAGATTATTAGAAATGAATGAAGAGACATGATACAACATCGAGAACATGATGAAGGCTAACAAACGCCAAACCATCACAGAAGCGCAGTAGACCAACCAGGAATGCTGCCAAAAGGAAAAAAATAAACTTTTTCAAAAGTAGACCATAGATGATTACACCCTTATCCATTACACGACAGAGCTCATGTGAAGGAATCTGCTATAACCAAAAGTAATTCCTTAATAATTTTACTTCTTCTTTTTTGAAGTTGTTGTCTTTTTCTTTCCAGTTTATACTATCGTTATCTTTTATCGTGGAATGTTTGAAGTTTAGATTTCATATTTGACCTCTAAGTCTATATAAAGGAGTATTGTTATAAGAAGGCACCGAAAAATCTAAGTACTTTCTTCTTTTTTTCTAGTCTTCTGTCTATAATATTTCTTGTGTAATATTAAATATTATTAATAAAACTTTTCGTGTTTGTGAGAAATTTTCTGAGTGTGTTTGTTAAGCATATCGCTATGTAGTATCAAATCCTAGATGGTTCTGAGGGTGTAACTGTAAGTTACCTATACCATGAAAGTGTGTTCTTTAATTATTAGAAACTATTAAGGTTTTTATGTAAATATTTGTATGGTCTGTACATGAGGTTTAAGTGAAACTAAACTAATAATTTAGGGGGTGAACGTGAAACTAACCCAACTATAAATTGATAAACCTCTTCGAGGGAATTGTCTATTTTACAAGAAAGCTATTCGTTATAATGAAAATTTATGAATGGAAATCCTATCATCTAAACTCTTTCTTAATCATGTAATAAGCTCTTTAATTGGGCCATAGATTTACATTATGAACTTTTATGTAATAAACTAACTAGGCCAGATAATAAAAGAAGAGGCGGGCCGAATGATGATTCTTTGGCAAATATTGAGCTGATCTAAACCAGCCCCTTCAATCTCTACCGCAACCATCTTGAGACAACCCGTTCACTTGACCTACTCCATCCATTAAGCCATATTTTTGCTAATAATTACCAACTTGCCTCCTTCTGGAAGGCTCAATGAACTTGGCTGTGTATAATATACACATGTGGCTCTTTGCTTTTCTCCACCAACCTCAGTTATGTCTCTAAAGTGTTTAGATCCACTTGGGTTCATCTAAGCCATTAAGCCTCTAATAGTTGGACGGCATGGATCAAAGTGAGGATTGGCTTGATCTGGATAGTCCAAATGATCTTGCCCAAAAGCAATCTGGCGGTCTCTAGATCCTTGGTACAACTTGATTTGTTCGGTTAGCTTCAACCTTCTATATTTAGACTTGAGTATTTTGCTCTTCAACCTTTGGCTTCCTTGCTTCCGTGTTTCCTATTTTCTTCATTTCCATGTATTCTCTATTCTTTTTTTTTTTGTATATTATGTCCCTCCTTTGAGGGTACTGTAACACTTTTCTTGTTTGGGACTTTATTTTCATTTATGAAAAGCTATAAGTAAAGCTTCACCCCAAAGACCATTTCTCAGACTAGAATTAGAAAGGATTGCGTTGACCATTTTGGTTAGAACTTCAATTTTTCTTTTCAAGTATACTATTCTGTTGTAGTGTGTAAGGTGGAATAATTTTATTTAGAGAATACAACGATATTTTTAATTATATTCTTTATTTTATCCTTCATTCTTTTTCTATCGTCTCGTCCCTTTTCTTTCCCTCTTCCACAATTTCAAATAAAAACTTAATTCGAAATGAGTTTTGGGGCTGAAACTTTGACAAACTTGAGGACGTCATTTCAAACAACAATTTCTAAAGGCTCATGAATTGCAAAATAAATTTTTTACATGAATGATTACGAAATTGCTGCGTTTCAATGCACGTGCACGGATAAGAAGTCTCTTAAGAATTCAACCATTAGATATCAAACTCCTTTTTCAGTAGTTGAAATTTATTTGGTCACAACTCACTATTTTCTCATGTTTTAGATTCTTTTCTTTTTAGTCTTTTAAAGATGAGATTGCGACTATCTATCCTTATACGAAGGCTTTTGAAGCAAACAAATTTGCTTTTTGCACATCATAAGCATAAAAACAAAGAAGTTAATTTGGTTGTTAAAACCACCTGGCAAATTTTCTTTCCAAAGTAACAATGAACATTAAAGATAAGAAAAATTATAAGTTTGTAATTCATTCAGTAAAATAAAAAGTAAATAATTTTTAAAATTTTTAAAGATTTTCAACATTTTTAACAAATCAAACAAAGAATAAATATATTTCAATTTGGAAAATGGAGTTAGAATGATTCAAACCCGTCATTTTTTTTTCCCACGATTATTGCGTGGTTAAACAACAATTCCTGAATTTCAATAACTAAAATGCAAGCATGAAGTCAATGAGACAAATGTTATATACATATATATATGTACATAGCTCCATATTGAAAGAAAAATGAACAAACTACATGGATTGGTAAGCTGTTACCTTCCAGTAGGCATCCTTATTAGCAGTACCTCCTATTATTAATAAACACACTATACACCTTATTAGAGGATCTTAATAATATAGTTGTCTTCATTTTATTTATTTATTTATTTTTTGGTGGGTGGGGGAGAGGAGAAAGTGAACAAGTTTCAACTACTAGGGACTCTTGGCTTCAAAAAGAACACAACTGTGGGACTTCATCTCATAAGTGACAAATCCAGCCATCTGCTCAAGAACAGGCTCACCCTCCTCAGAAAAGAATCCTGGAAAAGGAAGAGCTGTGTCAACCAATCGAAGCCATGCCATCCCTTCTGGAGGTGGAGGTAGAAGAACACTCTCGCCTTGATCTGAGCAGTTGAAGGCCACAAACAAGTCACCCTTTAAATGGGAAGAAGGCTCAGAGCTCAGGGGATCATCACTCTCCTCTCTGTAGTTGTCGACTTTCAATGTCATTGCCAAGAATCTACTCAATGGGTCGTCCCATTTGGGTGGTGTCTGGTCTCTTTCATGCCAGCCAATTTTCTCCTCTTTCAGGAAGCTCCTCCTCTGAAGAAGATCGCCTCTCCTCGTTCTTAGAGAGCTCAAGAACGAAATGAACTGTGTGGTCTGAATCCCAAACCCAGTTCTTAAAGCATTCCAATCAAATGGTCTTCTGTCACCATATTCAGGAGAGCCCCCAGTAGAGTGGCCACATTCATCTCCCATGTTAAGAACAGGAACACCAAATGAAACGAACAAGACAAAGAGAAAATTACGGATTTGTTTAAGTCGTCTCTCGAGGACAGCAGTATTGCTGGTGGGGCCTTCTTCTCCACAGTTCCAAGTTAACTCCGAAGCTAGCTCACTGCTACTGAAGCTGACCAGGTCCACAAGAGGAAGTCCAGAATTTCTGGCAATGAAATTGAAAGAGAATGCCGGTCCCCTCCCATTCAAAAAGATATCCCCACTCCCACAGAGCCGCGTTGCAAGGTTACTTAGAAGACCCTCGCCTCTCAAAAAATTTCTCACATCGTCGCAAAATTTCTTATTTATTTCTGCCCATCTCTTCCAGTGAGGAAAAAGGATATCCTTGGAAGCCATGTCACTTGGGTCCCAAGAATCTGCTATGATCTTGACCTTTGAGAGCACTGGATCAAAAGTGATTGCTTCAACCAAAGGAGGGCGAGACAAAAATTCACCATGAAACCCTTTCAGCAGCGATGAAGAATTGATGAAACAAAAGCCATCAATGTGAAACTCAATCACCCAATAGCGAAGGCTATCTAAAATCAGCTGCTGGACAATAGGGTAATTACAATTCAAAGTGTTTCTAGTTCCTGAACCTTCATGTCCACCAACGTAAAAATAGGACGGATTATCAATTTCTCTAAGTGCACAACCCTCAGCAGTGTGGCCGAAAACCACCTCTAGAATAACCTCAATCCCATTGGCATGCAACATCTTAACCATCTCTTTCATCGAATTAATAGCAGCTACATGGTCACCAGAAGGATCGCATAGGTTCATTGGAGAAAAGAAATGCAATGGGAAATAAGGCCCTTTCTTCTCATCAAAAGTAAACACCGGTTCCAATAAGATAGCATTCACCCCTAGATCTTTGAAATGGTATAACTTCTCAGTAATGCCAGAGAAGGTCCCTGCGACATCATTGGGTAACTCACTGGACTTGTGCTTGGTAAAACGTATCGCATTTAAGCGGTAAACCACCAGTTTCTCCATTGGTACACAAAGATGAACATCACCACCCCAATCGAAAGTTGGTTCCTTCATTAATTTTCCAAGATTTTTTGAAAGCAAACCTGAATGAACATTTTCAATGATCTTAGCATATGGATCCAATAGAACATGCTCAGCATTGAATTTGTCCCCTTTTGCATGAATGCCCCCCTTGCATTGATAGCCATAGCTGACAAATGGTTGTGTGCTGTCCATTGAGACATGCCAAACGTCACCTGATCGATTGATGTATGGATCAAGATCAATCTCTATCGAGGGTTTTTCTGCCCTAGCGTCATCATACAAACACAATACCACGCCTTCCGCACTACGAGAGAAAAGGGCGAAATTCATGGAACCATCAGCTGAGAAGGAGAGACCCAATGGGGCAGGATACCCTGAACCAAGACCAACTGGCACACAGAAATTTGTCTTCCTATGGCTTCTGATATCTGAGCTTTTTGAATCTCTATCTAGTGGACACTTCAACAAAAACGAAAGATAGAAGGGTGCTAAACTACCTTCAAAATCCAACTCAACTGCAAGCATGCCTAGAGATTTTTGCACTAATGGGGTCTCAACAGTCCTGGATCTGGCGTCTGGAGCTGAACTTTGGAAGTCCAAAGGCATGAAATGAGACAAGTCAGATCGGTATATACCCCAACTCATTACCAGCTTATTGGCATTACTATGTAGTTCTAAGGATGTAACTTCAACATACACACTGTATTTGAGATTCTTCTTTCTAACAATAACCTTCACCTGACCACCATTTTCTGTCCAAAATCGATAAGCAGAAGATCTTTCTTCAGTTTCAACAACAGAAATGCGTGATGCAGAAAGCACTTTAAAATAACGATTCTGAAAAGAATCTTGCGAAACATATTTTTTAACTTCTCCATGAAGTAGGCTTCTTCCCATATCCATTTTCTCTAAGCTGAGTGCCACTCTTCTTCCATAAATACAGTGAGTGGCAGGTGTAAACTTAGATGTTTCAGTGGCCCCACATTTAACAAAACAAGATTGTACTGTGAATGATAGCGGAAGAGTTGCCATGTGGTGATCCAGAAGACGATTAACTCAGAAGGCAGGTCAATAAACTTCAGGGCATTTCAAGACTTATTTGAGAATCCACAATGCCTCTCTGTTCCTCATAGGGAAAGGGGAGAGAGAGAGAAAACATAAATAAATAAATAAGGTTCACTGAAGAACCGTTTCCAAAATAAATAAATAATTAGGAAAGTATATACATGAATAACATGAAGAATGGAAATTTTTTACCACGATAAATCTTATAGACGATTACAGACCTCATGTTGAATGTTAATCTAGGGGTCTTGCCTTAAAAAAATTTTAAATAGTTGACGGCCTTAAAAAAGTTTAAATAGTTGATAGCTATTGATACACATGTCTACTCACTGTGGTTATAATAATTGTTGTTCATTTTGATTCAAATGTCCACTTATAGATGATATTTGTTTCCATTATGTTAAAAGAGTAATGTCCATTTTATTTTGTGAATTTCAGTTGAAAGAGCTACATGTTTCTTACACCGCAGTAAAAATTTATACCAATTCCTGGTTCTGTCCCCTCTTTTTAAGTGTTTAGCACACACATTAAGTTCTTGTCCTTTTATTCAATCAGGTCTGCGATTTTGGTCCTTCCCCTTTAAAAGCGCACACATTTCTTTCATCAAAGTTGGCAGGAACAGTTAAGTTCTGTCCAATTCAACCACAGCATTTTTCCAAATCCTTATCGTTAGATGGTGCAGACTGCTTCTTTTGAAAAAATAAAATTTTTCTTCTTTGCTTTATTCAATAGCCTGAATGGATGGCACCAAAAGTGGCCATCAAATGAAAAGTCAGATGTATATAGCTTTGGGGTGATATTGTGGGAACTTGCAATGTCGTAACAACCTTGGAGTAGCTTCAATCCAGCACAGGTTCGTTTGACATAGTTTTATATAACTGATGAGAAAATGGACAATACTAATAAAGATTTTGCATTGTATTTAACTTATCATGTCTGAGTGTTTATATTGGATTGGACATCAAGGGGCTTTCGTAACTGGTAATCAGGGGAATGTGTTAATAACAATATTTATTTATTTTTTGATGAGCAACAAAAATATTATTTTATGAAAAAAGAAGATTACACTTATTAACAATATTCATGAATGCAATAATGGGGTTAACTTTATACAACTCAAATTAGCCTTTTCCCAACTAAATGGGTTTTTGGCTACATTGATATTTTTTTTCTCCATTCCGCTCAATTAGGGCTATTTCCTATGCTATATCGAGTCATGTCTTTCTTTATTATTTCTACCTATGTTAGTTCTAGTCTATCCCACCCTCTAGTATTATCCACAATTTGGATACCATCACTCCTCTTACGTGGTCTAATATCCCCCACCAATTTCTCCCTCTACTTGTATAATAGAAAAGTATCACAATTGTTCAATAAGTATTTCTTGATCTTCAATGCCACCTATTCCTTCATTTATATTTTGGTTCCTACTAAATTTACATTCTATATATTTAGTTTTAGTCCTACTTATTCTAATTTTTTCGTGATTCCAACACTTCTCTTCACAATTCCAACATACCATTTACTCCATCTTTTGTTTTGTCTATTAAAACTAGATAACAAGCAAACAACATACACCATGAGACCTCTTCTTGTATATGTCTAGTCAATAGATCAATAACTAAAGCAAAAAGGATGCAATAATGACGTTGAAAGTGTAAAATGTTAATTTGTTCAAGGAATTACATGAACAACTTGTAGAAAAAGAAATCCCTTAGCATAATTAACCTGAAGGGGTCATATAAACCTAGATTGCATTGCCTTTTTTCCTTATTCCAAAATTCACTTTAAAAGGCAAACTTGTAAAATATTATTAATTGTAATTTTCATATTTTACAATTAATCTAGCTTGTGCAATCCTATTCGATTAGTCATATCTTTGCCCCCTTTTTGGCCTATCGTCTATGTTCTTATGATTCAAGGGCACCTATAAACTACACAAATAAAGATCTCCCATCCATTAAAATCCGCATCCTAAGTATTGGGAAAAGGATTTCCCAATTTAGAACCTGGGCAGGACAGGAATAGAAGTCGTTATGATCATCTGTGAGACGCTGATGAGGGGCACATGGAAACAAAACTTGATATTCGGCTTCAGATGTTAGCCCACTAGTCTATGGAGGATAAACAGGCCAATGACAAGCTAATTCCTGTGGATAATTACTTTCCAGGCTGTCTAACTAAACCCGAAGCAGTTATAGATAAAGTTTCAAATCTCAAATATTACATTATTTCATTGAGATCCAAAAAACTAGTAGCAGCTGATGAATCATAGTCAATCCAAAACAGAACATGAACGTATTCTTGAAGCAATTATCACAAACAAAAATCAACTTTCACTACCAATTTACCACAGCAATACCACAGCAACTCAAGAGGATTGAAATTCCATACATGAAAATAAATTTTTGAAACAAAGAGTCTAAAAAAGATCACACAAATCAGTAATAATTCTATATTATGTTAAAATGGTACTCACCTAATTATTCAGGGGGTTATTTTTAGGATAATAGACCTTGTTCAAGACGGAACTAGGAAAGGATAGGATAGGGGGGCCATCGCCCCTCTACAATTGTCATCAGAATTATTATACATACTTCATATTTTGTAATTTAAAAATTTTAATGTGTACTTGACATTTTCATGTTAAAAATTTACTTTAGCTATTGTTTTTTTGAATTATGCAAATATTGTTAATTCATAGCCATTTTAACCCATTGGCATTTCTAGTTTCATCTCCAACTATGTTCAACAATAATTAAGAATTGGATAGTTTATTCCTTACTGTGAAAATCCTATTTCGATTTCAGTAAGATCAAAAATCAATTAAAATAAATTAATAAATAGAAGTTGTGCTCTTTATTTATTTATTACATATGTTATTATATTTAGTGTAAGGAGGAGGAGAAGAAGAATTAATTGAGAAAGCTTGAGTTTTATGCATGAAATCAAGGGTATATACAAGAATTGTAGAAAACGTATGTACTCTGATTTATGTGATATATGAATCACAAAGGTAGGTGAAGGACAAGAA
>JAVXUM010000011.1:8057682-8073389 GCA_035590655.1 Pouteria glomerata | reverse complement strand
ATTGGACGCCTTCTAACATGACCAAACCATCTTAGTCTATTTTCTCTCATTTTATCTTCAATCGGTGCTATTCCTACAAGCAGCAAAAGTTTAAGTCAAAAAATCAAATGGTTTTGCATTGTTCATCTGTTGTTACCCAAGAAATTTAAGTCCACTCCTTTTGATTGCAAAGAGAATAGATAATAGGGGTATTTATACCATAAGAGTAATTCCATGCATTTAGACAAGTTTTGAGGAGCCTGCAGAATAACCATCATCTGATGCACATACACAATCATCTATTGCAAGTATACCACAAATCTTCTAAAAAAAGGGTCAATAAGAATTTCTGTAAGGAAACAGCTTGTAAGAAGAATTATCTGCAGTCACCTGTAGTGGGAATATAATGAATGCTGACTCAAAGCGCCCCTTGCAAAATCGATGGAACCAAAAGGTCAAAACAGGAAGTACAACGAGTAATGGCGATGAATGGTCAGCATCTTTAGTGCTCAGCAATCCCAATAACAAAAGTTGTGATATTACCAAGCCAATTAATATACGCTGATGTACATCTGGCCAAAATGTTGCTCCACTCTCATACTTTTGGTCGTAGACATTGATGATCTTGCAACAAAAAGCAATGTATTACTTCAGATTATTTGTCTGATTCGCATGATATGATATTAGTTCGGGAAATGCTAAATGCACTCCACTTTTGACTTATTACACTCCATCTCCTCTCACAATAAATAGTTCTGCCTGGAGTGCAAGAAGCCAAAAGTGGAGCATGTTTTGCATCTCACGATTAGCTTTATATCTTAACATGCTTTTAGAATTCTCTATATACTTAGCTTCCAAAACAATAAGTGATGGAGAGCATGAAATCGTAGTTCCAGATGAAACTTTCCTTCTTAGTTTAACAAAAGATGGACATTGAAAGTCATTTTCCTATTTTCTTAATGGCTCTCCGTTGAAGACACTGCATTGTTTATACTAAACATTTCTAATTAACCAGGAGCTTCAACTTTGCATTGGAATAGACCAGAACTATCTCGTATTTTCAATAATTGAAACTCTCATGTATTCCAAATAAGGAAGTCTTACTTGGCTGGCCTGGGTTCATAATATTGTTTTCTTCTGATGACTATTGTATAATTGTTAATGCGAACTGCGTGATTGTCCTTTGCACATTGTTAGATAATTGTGTGTATACATATATATTTGGGTTCATTTCCAGACAATTTAAAAGTTTGGAACAATTAGTGATTCAACATGTTATCAGAGTTTATGTTATGAGAGATCTAGGTTCAAGTTATCCATATTTGTTCAGAAAGTTTAAATCATCATAGTCAATGACAATAACAACATACCTGATGGCGAAAAACCATATAGGAAAGAGCAAAGAAGATGATGATGAAAGGAAGAAGTAGGGGGGTGATAGCTGAATACACAAGACCCAGCAAGAAATATAACTGTATGCGAGGTTCAGATGTAGAGAAGTCCAAAGAACCAGGATCCATTGCCTGCTCTCTATCTCGCTCTGTTTTGACCAAAAATGTATTCTTTAGGTGGAAAATTACTAAAGGAACCACCCTAACAATCTCTGCAGCAATGCCCGCCCATCCATCAACCATTATGTAAGTAATAAAGAAGGTGGCTTTCATTGGGATTGACACGCCAACAGTTTTTGGAATCCTACAAGGACCGCAAAATGTTAAATATCAGACTGTCACATTAGAATAGAAAATTTTGTAAGCAGTACATCGTTATATCCAGTAATTTTTTTTGTAAAACAAAACTGAAGAGAGAGTGAACATCATAAATAATTTAAGGCTCCAAGATCCTCTAAGGAGTAGGCATATTAATTCATTACAGATCATTATTGTTATAATTTATTTGATTATAAACTCAAAAATGATACAGATGGAATTTGAGAGAAAGCAAAGGACAAATATTCGAAACCATACAGAGAGAATAGGAAATTCTTTGCACAATTTAAAGTTCACTCCTATCAAAGAAATGTACAACAATATGACAACTTATCAGAAGCATGTTTAGGAACTTGCAAGCAGAAATTTAAGATTCAGAGTTTCTTAGTAATTAGAATAATCCACCCTCCCACTGAGTTCAACTCAGCTAAATTCAAAATCAAAATTTACTGCAAAAGAACCTATATTACTGTATGACCTTTTTTTCCCATTAGACAACTAAAAATGCAATTTTTTAAAGCTGCTTTCTTATAAAAATATACTCTGTTGGAGACTGATTCAAAAATGTGTGGAGCTGCTGAAATGCTGTTCCAGTAATAATGCTTCCAAGAAAGACGTTGACAAGCAAGAACAAATGATATTTCCCAGCTGATCTTCTCTCCAAAGATGACAGTGATGTCAATCCTTCAATTCCAGACATGGTCATTAGAATTGTCGGAAGAAGAATAAGGAATATCTTCAATGCAATCCCTGGAAGAAAACCTTGAATGAAAGACTTGAACACATCCCTGTACAAAAACTTTTCAACATTAAGAAGATTACTTTTTGTCAGAACACCTCAAAAGTATAGTTGCATTGCATTTCAAAATGACACAAGGAACTGCCAAAACAATACCCAAAAATTCTGGCTATATTTCTACCTCTGATACTAATTGGACAAGTTGCAAGAACCAAAAAACAAAAAAAGGTAGGCCTTTATCCAGGTTATTGCCTCTTTCTTCTTGTACATTTCTTTTTCACTCTTATGAAGGATCACTAATTCTAATATACTTGCCGCATACTAAATTACAGCTGTCCCTTCTTCTTCTTGGTTACCTAATTGTGTCTTAAACAAACAAATTAAAATGGTACTTGGCAAGCAAGATAGGTGCTAAAGTTGATTTTTTTTTTTTTTTTTCTGCTATTAGAATAGTAAATACATAAGGAAATGCTATCGAGGAGAAAATATTTGGAGATATACTATTAACTTAGCCTAAAAACGCATTTCAAAATGCATCCTCAGCATTTCTCTGATTGCCGGAAAACACATTATGAAATGGCGTTTTCTACCCTCTCTAATAGCACATTTTAAAAATTTGTTTTCTTCTTAAGCCAGTCTCTTGTATAGAATAGCTAACAGAAAACTAGTTTTCAACTAACAAACCCTGTGTTTTCAAAATACAATCCCACACAAAGCCCTTTAACGAGCGATATCCCGGACAATAAATGGATATTAGCATGGTACGTTTATCTTCACCCGTCCCTCTTTTACATGCAAGACATTACACAATTTCGTGCCTAATTCTTTAGAGCTTATAATCAGAATCAGCTGAATGCATCCATCCTAGTCATGATCATTAGGGGCGGACAGAAGAAAGGTCTAATGGAGGCAGTTGCCCCTGCTGATTTAGAAAATTGTACTAAAATTTTATTAATTTTGTTGTTTTTTTTCTTATAAATTATACTTTTTTCTATATTTTGCCCCTACTGTATTTTTACTTCTACTCATAGTTACCTTAAAAATGTAATTTTAGCCCCGCTAGATCCACCCTGACGATTGTACAACAATCCCTCGGCAGTTGATATCAAGCTTCCACCCCAATAACAAAATAATGAGACACATTGTTTGGCCATTGCACCTTCAATTAAGAGCAAAATTTTTAACGATAAAATGAAATCAAATATGAAATTCAATATACATAATCGAAATGTGTAAAATCAGTGTAAAGTCATACCCTTATAGCATCATGATAGTATAACTAACTTTCTTAAGTTCACATTATATCAGAATCTAGCTAAGTTCTCCTCCTGATTTCTAAGGAGAATCTTGCTTATTATTACCTACTAATTTCCTACTACTTAGTAGGAAAAATAAAAATAGTTTCCTACTAATTTGAATTTCCTACTCAATTTCACATTATGTCAAAACCTACTTATTAAAATAATTTCTAAGGACAAGCTTGATTATTGAAAAATATAAAAATTCCTATTAATATCTAAGAAAAACTTGCTTGTTATTGTTGTATCTTGTTAAAAAAATTCACATAACAAGCAAAACAGTCCAGATGACATATTAGTAGGATATAAAGCAAAACAAAACCTGCCTAAGCATGCTTCAGCTTTCCTCCTACACAACTCATACATATACACATATACAAAAACATATATGCATATGAATAGACACATTGCATATAAAGCTGCAAGAATATATATATAGATGTATATATTGAGATCTAAGCCAGACATTGCCTCCCCCAATATTTTACCTGAGGCATCGATCTCTAGCATCAGGGGCTTGCTCTGGCAATGAGGAATCCCGAGCAGTGGTCATCTAGGTTAATGAGCGTGCAATTAAGGGGTTTTTGAAGTCAGAATGAAGTGTGAGGAAGGACTAAGGAGCTCGTTTGGTTAAATGTGTTAGTTTTATATTTGTAATTGGCAAATTAATTAACAAAATAATAACTTCAAACTTATACTTTTAGGTATTTGGCTTAGATGTCGAAGGTATAGAATTGAAGTTTTTTTAGCACCAAAGTTAGATGACCAAGTAGTCAGGGTCCAAGGATGTTACCCATAAAATTTCAAGTGAAACAGAGTTCGACAGCTATCTCACTGGGAAGCCATTGGGAAGCTCGTCCCAACGAGATTGCCAATGAGCTTGCCAACAAGAATTTTTTCCTTATTTTTACACAGTTTTGATGTGATGCTGATTTTATAAGTGCTTTGCTAACAGACTCACTGGGTAAAACAAGTTCAGTGCATATGATCAGAATTACTAGCTGGCAACCTCATTGGCACAGTTGGGAATCTCACTGGCAAAAAGGGTACTTGTGCAAAGTTGCAGAATTTCTTGCTAGATTCGTTGGGTACTTCACTGGCTAAAATAGAAAGCATTACAAGATGGTTGTAAGCTCGTTAGGAGCTTGCTAGGAAGCTCGTCCTAGCGAGTGGCTCGGAATTTTTAGGGAATTGCTGTATTTGCTGCATTGCAAAGCTGTTACTATATATAGAAGCCTTCTCCTAAGGTTTCTACATAGAGAAAGAAACATTAAAACTGCTCATATTGCTTAAAGAGTTCTCTTCATCTCTTAGCTGAAATAGTTCATATTAAAAGTGTTTGTTGATCTTCAAAGTATTGAAGATTGTTCGTTGGTCTTTCGCTAGGAGGGTTCATACTAGTGACCAAGCAAGTGTTCTACATAAGGGATCGTGAATTCAATTGAAGAAAGTTTGTGTTCTTGAAACTTTTAACCCCATATATAGTGAAAGAATTTTGGCTAGTCCCTCCATATGAGGCTGGTGGTTTTTCTCCCTTGGTTGATAAGGGTTTCCAGGTTAAAATTCTTGCCCTCGTTTATTTTTCTGCACTTACTTTTTTGGTTGATTGTTTAATATTAGTGTTTAGCAGTTTTTCAAAATGGGTAAAGGAGAAAATATAAAATGAAAACGCAATTTTAGGAAAAAAAAGGGACATTGTGAAGACGCATTTTCAACTTGTGTTTTCATTGAGGCTAGAAGAACTCGCATTTTCATAATACATTTTTAGGCAGAGTGAAAACCCATTTTGAAAATCCATTTTCATTAATATTCCCAAATACTTTCTTCTGGAAAGCATTTCATCAATTAAATTTCATTTTATCAGTAGAACAAAAAAAAATCACTGAAGTCTCTGTCAGTATGACTGTACTTAAGTAATTCAACAAATATCAAATTCTCACTTCCTTGTCCTCTAGTAACTTGAATATTGGATAGCATAAACATTGAAAGTTGATATGCTATAAAAAAATTTAGCCAATTTTTGAGAGTTTCATTTGACACTATACAACAATTAAAACATTAAGCAATACAAAAAAATAAATGAGTTAATGAAGAAATTAACTTACATTTCTATTAATGGCTGCAAGAAAGGCAAAACCTTCTCAATCCCCTCAATATTAGCTAGAGACTGCACAAATGCTATCGGGATCATAAAAAAGAATGTTAGAAAAAATAGACAAACAGACATGAGCAATCTTCGGATGGTGAGCTTAACATATGGTATTGCAAGATTATCCCAATGAACATCACGTGGTTCAGGAGCCCATTCAGTCAACCAAATGGTAGGATTACTTGATTGCTGAGTTTGAGCACAGACAGCTGCTCCCCATCTAGTTCTGAATGCAACAAATGCTGCAGGAACTATGGCATTAGGATCACTTATAACACTTTCCCTTTCTGCAGCTTCCTGGACAAAAATAACGAAACTACTCATCAGCATCAGACAGGAAACTCCAATAATCTAATGGACTGGTGTTGTCTCAGTGGAGAAAATTCACATAATAATAATGACTCTGGTATAATAACAAATTAATAATACCCCAAAAGACCAGACTTAAAATAGATTGAATGGTTAAAAAGAAAACGGTAGGTGAATGACATCTATTATAATAATATGACACTTGAATCTAGAGGTTCATATCTACATAATATGGTGGTAAATGATCAGCCTAACACCACCGCAATGTTATTCCTGCCCAAAAACTCTCTTACAAAAAACCTGAAATAGCTAAGGCAAAGAATCAGCATGGTCCATAACTAAGAAAGAAATAACCTTTGAATTATGTAATGTACCACAAGTACCGTTTTTTTATAAAACTATTAACAACCACGGGGCCAGCCTGAAAGAGGTAGCTGGCAATTGTGTTCTCCTACTTATACACCCAAGATCTCCCACACAGCATACGACAACCCACAGTGAGGCCGTCTCAATCCCCCTCTTTAACACCTTATGTCCTAGTGAGGCACACAATTGATCATCAATTCCACTAGCTAGCTTTTGGCACCACAAACAAAAGTAAACCCCGTAATGTAGTGCCCCAC
This sequence comes from Pouteria glomerata, assembly GCA_035590655.1. Classification (NCBI taxonomy): domain Eukaryota; kingdom Viridiplantae; phylum Streptophyta; class Magnoliopsida; order Ericales; family Sapotaceae; genus Pouteria; species Pouteria glomerata. The sequence goes on along the minus strand of JAVXUM010000011.1, from coordinate 8,066,583 downwards.
ATTGTCATGTGCACAAGCTAGTTCTCACACCATAAGCAACAGTAACATGAGGATGAGGTTATCCTAAAAGGGCTAACCAACGAGTTGGAAATTAGGTTAACTACTTCTTATACACCCAATTGTAGGGCTATAAATGAACCAAGCGCTCGACAAGCTGTTCGCAAACAAGCACATTAAGAGCTCATTTATGTTCATTTGATAAATTAAATGAATAAAATTGAACACATTTTTTAAGCTGGATAAATAAACGAGCCAAGCTCAAACAAAAGTAAGCTCAGCTTAGTAAGCCTCACGAACAAGTTCGTTTGTCGTTCATGAACAAATTTGTTTATAGGCCATGAACAATCTTGTTTAAATGTTAATGAAGCTTATTAGTCATGAACAGTCTCATTTAAATATTTGTAAACAAGCGCACAAAAACTTATTTTCACTACTCATGGAAAAAATGTTAAAATGCAATGATTAAACATGTTAATTTATTGCTTCTTTGTTAAGTTAGAAAAGTTAGTTTGTTTCTTAAGCTTATTCATAAATAGTATACGAGTAGGCTCAACAAAAACTAGCGAACAAGTTTCATAAAAGCTTATTATTAGGCTCAATAAAAACTCGAGAGCAAGCTCATTTGTTGTAACCAAGTAGAGCTTAAGTTTGCCCATGGACTAACGAGCCAATCTTGAACATAAGATTTTGAGCTTGATAAAAGGTCAACGTGAGCTTGCCAAAAATCTTAACTAACAAGCTTGAACACAATATTTCAAACTCGATAAAGCTTGGTTCGAGCTTGAAGTCATCAAAAATCTTAAGAAACAACTTTGAACACTCCAATACTAGGCTCAGTTCAACTCATTTGCAGCCTAATACCCAAGATCTCCCACTTTTGCTTCCAATGTAGGACTCGGCACATGCCAACCCGCCAGTCAGGATCGTCAAAAACTGTGATGAGAAACAAGGCATGACAGCAGGTAAATTTCTCAAAAGCTTTAAGGAAGAAGAAAAAGGTCATACCCTAGTGTTGGTCACCAATTATCAAGGATGTTAGGAGGGGTAGATGTAGACTAAACAGAAATATTCTCCTACATGGTCTACAAGCTGCTAATATTCTCATTAAACAAAACCATAAATTAAAACTCTTTTCTTGAGCTAGAAAGAAATTGCAAAGTTGCTAAATGAACCACCTTGTATGTGAAAATCTACTGATTATGAAGGTCATTCAAGATAATTCACAAAATAATTAGTCCCAACTCAGTCTAGGATTGGACACAACTGTTGCTAAGTCTTAGAATCAGTCTAGAGCTTCATCTAAACCTGGGTCCAATTGTATCAATATCAGGTCAACTTGATTATGATAGTGAATTATCAAGGATAGGTGGTATATTGTGGTAGTTGAATAATTCCTGCCAAAGTTAGTGTTGCCAAATATTTGCATGTCTGGCAAGGCATGGCTAGTATTTGTAAAAGCAATAATAAGTTACACAGTTAAAAAAAGGCTCCTTTAGCTAATTGAATAGCTTGAATAAGCTTTAGCATAAACATTATTAGCACAAATGTAAATGATACACTATCTAAGCTTTAGAATCGGTTTTCATGTATTAAGAGCTCATTTTTGACACGTAGAGATTGACTTGTTAAATATCCTAGACCTTCAGGTTACATATGCATTTCTTTAAATCTCTTAGACCTTCAGGTTACATATGCATTTAGTAATTTAAAAATTGGAGAGAGAGAGAGAGAGAGATTATAATATACTGACTAAAAATGCATGCTTATAGTCTACACATGTATGTAGAAAGGACTCCCCTTCTTAGTTAATCAATAATGATTTTTTTAAAAAAAGGTGATTAATTGACCACAAGAAAAACCTAAATTCAGGACACGTGAGAACTTTAATCTGGAAACTTACTTCATTCCTCAACTTCTCTATTTCAGCTGTATAGTAGTCAATTGCATCCACTTTTTTTCCCCAAAGACCCCAAACACCTGTCTATACATAGTTGAATATGAGATAACGAACTTAGGATTCGTAAATCATTTTTTATAGTAAATGGTATTGACTAAGCAAGTAAGAATGACTCAATAAGAAAGATATACAGATCAAACAAAACAAAAATTGAAGACTTTATGTAGAAAAGAATACCTTTGCAGTTGGCCTTTTGGCAGGGTTCTTCTCATATTTGTTTTGGTAATAGATAAGCCAATTCTGTAAACCCTTCTTCTTTGCCACCAATGTTGCAAGTTTATTTGCATTGTATACAACCTACAAGGGCAGGATCACAGGATCACAAGAGTTGAAGAGGCTATGAATTTGATTCAAATATACAAAACGAACTTGCAAAATATTAGACATATTTGGTAGTACAAGAAACTCCAAACTTTTGAATCAGCAAGCTACAAAGTGAAAGGAAAATTCAAGCTTTTTTATTCTCCAACTTAGTTATCATAAGTGTTCAAGAAGATGCTAATTCTTCTTTTTCTCAACATAAAAGCTCTATCTTTTGCAACCCAAAATATCACAACTACAGTTACTTCAGTTAGAGATAGACCTGATGCATAAGATAGTGATCAGGGTGATTTACACTAAAGAAATGTCTAATGTGCTCGCTAACTGATTCATCAGGATCTGGAGGAACATTCTTGACAAGAACCTGCATAAGAATTTGAATTAATAAAATAAAACTACAAGAAAACTAAACTGGTAAACAGAAAGCTAAAATTTATGTGAAAGCGCGTTGTGTTAGAGTAAAGGATAGGCACACGTACATTTCTTCAGAAATGACTAATGCCAAACTAGATTTTCTATCTTCTCCAGTTCATTGATACAATCAACTTTATATTTAATGGTAACAAAAATAAAAAGTAACAAAAGGAATGAATTTATGAAACTAGAAATTCTCATGTCCCACAAAGAATAAACTGCAAGATTGTTTGAAACTTTAGTTCAGGTTTTACAGATGTTAGCTTCTTAACAGTTAATTTAACCAGTACACAAGTATGTTTTTTCCACCTAAAAAACAAAAGAAAAGGGAAAAAAATCACTACCAAGTGCACTAATCATGCAAGTTGTGGGGAGGATAGAGTGCAAGCAAATCTAAATTATCTAACCATTAGTTATAACTGCACCTCTCTCTCTCACACACACACAGACACACACATGCGCCCTCAGCGTCGTGTTGCATGGAATCAGGTATGGGTGCATGTCTAAGAGTTGAATCTAATAATTCTCTAATTTAAGTATATAGAGATACGAAATAACATTCATATATATTTAAATTATTTTATTTTATTGGATAGTATGGTATTTATAAGGTGCCATTGGATTACTTCATGCAAATATTTTTATGCATAATTTATGTGCTGAAATTGAATTGCTAAATATGTTTATATCGGTATCTAATTATATATCTTGACTCTTACCCAATTGTCAAGTATTAAACATGAGTATATTACACATTAGAATAGTCCATCTAATATAGACATACACCAAACTCAATGTCAAAGTGGCCCTATTCTCAAACCTATTTCTGACAAATAATGTTTTTGACTTGGGTCACAAGAATTTTATTCACAAAATCCAACATGAACTAAAACTAAATCAAACTTGGACTCAATTACATGATTGATCTCACTTGTATGGTATAAGTGGTTTTTTGACGCCCATAATAATAGAATATAAATCCCACAATTTCCCCTTGAAAAGAATTCAAAGTGTTTGAGTCAGAAGGTTGAATCAAGCCCATGCTATCCGACTCTTTTTTCCTACCTATGCACTTATCACATGTCGGGGGAGTGAGAAGTTTTCTCCCTATGTTTGCACTTGAAAATAACTATCAAACAACTCGAGGTCTTTCACAATTTTGAAAATTATAGTGTGTAGGTGTACCAAAATCTCAAAAGATTCAAAGGTATGTAATGTACATTAACTCAAGCAATTGTGAAATTCAACACCTTCAAATGGAGGAACTTTTCACATTCTAAGATGAATATATATGGTAACATAGTTTGAAATTCATAACCAAAAAAGATTAGAGTTTTTCTCCCTTGGCTTGTCTCTCCTCACAGGGCTCGTGGTTTTTCTCCCTTAGTTGATTAGGGTTTCATGTCAAAAATCTGTCTCGTTTACTTTTTTCGCACATGCTTGCTTGTGTTTGATTGATTGTCACTAGGTCACTACGAACTTACAATTGGTATTAAAAGCGGGTTCATCTCGGATTTATTTGAATATCACAGAAGTGAGATCTCTGGGGTCTAATATCAATGGATCCACCATGAGAAGGAGGTTGAAGCACACATCCCCCATGGTTTGATGGTTCAAACTACGCCTACTGGAAGGCAAGGGTGATTACTCACTTTGTGGAGATGAATTGTAGGGTATGGCTTTATGTTCAACAAGGTTGGAGCCTACCCACAACTGAGGTTGAAGGTGTGATAGTCGAAACGACCATAGGCCTATGGACAAAGGCAGAATCTGAAAAGGCAAGGGTACAATTTCAAAGCCATTAGCACTAGTTTTGCTATAGTGTATGCGGTGACAAATTGAGAAGAATTTCTAGTTACACTAAAGCAAAGGAAGCATAGATATCCTTCAATTGACACACGAAAGGAATCCAATGATGAAGGGATTATGGTTGATTTTTGGATGTTGATTATTACGATATGGTTTATCCTTATGGTTTAATAATTGTTAATTATACTATCATTGCTTCACATTAGTTGTATGATAGGAATTATTATATGTTCTATGCATAGTGGGCACACGTGATCTACTGCTCATTCCACTATAGTTGACACTGTAGCTACAAGTTCTATAGAGCCTAAGCACACTAGACGAAAAGTTTAGTTATTATTTTTCCTTTTAAGGCTTAGCATTTATGATGAAGAGAGTTTCATATATATACACCATGTTTTCATATTTATGGTTGGGATTCTAAATTGGGTTTTGTCCAGTTTATATATGAAGCTATATCACCCAGCTAGAGGTTAGGATTGTACATTTGATTTTGTCTATTATTTTCAGTTTTGCTCCAAGAACCAAGATTGGCTTTGATGTTGGATTATGAATTATGATTATGTAAAATTGCATGCTATTACCCACAGCCCCGAGTCGTGCAATCTAGGGCGTGACAACTCGAGTCTGGTAGTATAAGAAGATGGGGTGGATAAGAAAGCAAGAATCATGTAGGTGCACATATATAGACACAGAAGCACCCGAAGGCGCCAAAGTGGCAAAGCAACGTCGGAGATGAGTCAAACAGTGCAGTATAATACAATTTTGGCGATGCTTCACAAGGTAAAGCTCTGAGCAAAGAGACAAAGTTGATTTTGAAGGGTTGTACCACATCAGCTACAGTGATGTGGTACAGTAATGCCGAAGCAAGTCTCTTTTGCTCTCAATCAAAACACCTAGAATGATGGAGACCTCTCCCGGAAGACGTACGAAGTGGAGAGGTGGAGTCACTAAAGTTGGCAAAGCGGTGATCTTTGCATAGCAACCTAGAAAGAGGTGCAAAGCATCCTATTGGGGGGTGCAGGTGGTATGCATCCTAGATAAAAGGTGATGCATGTCACTTTGGTAAGGAGGCATAGTCACCCAGTGACGAAGGCAAAGTGGTATCGTTGTACATGATAAACAGAGCACATACCTATTGTTGTTGGGAGCCCAAAATAGTTTTTATTTGTGAAACAACAAAACAATAGCAAAGCGAGTAAAGCTTTGTGGGCACCCCAATAGGGGTTCTTACATGTCGAATGATAGAGGTGCAGGCAACAATAAAGGTTGCAAACGATTGCACTCGAACAACATAGTACAGAGGCATCCAAATTTGGTTATTTGATACAATGTTACGTATGAATACATTATCAATATAGTATAGTTCATGTCAATGTGAAGTTCTACAATAAGAATTAAGATTTAGTTTTGAAAAATTGCGTATACCGTATAATATGTATCACTTTTAAGATAAAATTTCAAATAAATCAAAGAAGAAATAAAAATCAAATCTAAACGGTATCTCAAAAATAAAAATCAAATCTAAATGGTATCTCAACATTTTTCAGTTCAATCTATCAAGAATATCCAGTATTCATTGCTATCAAAGCACAACTTTGGAATGTCCAAGAACTATCTTTAATGGCATTATGTTTCCGAACAAAATATATTTGCTTTCATACCAAAACATATTGCAACTACGTGATTTCATAAAAAAATAACCTATTTATTACAACTTATGGTGGCCATCTAATCTGTAACTCGCTTCAATATTTTTAACCAAAAAATATTGTGCAAAACTAATAAACAAAATTATGTATGTAAAAGCAAAAATAGACATATCCATGTAGAAACTTTGACAAGCTTACAGTAAATTGATCTGGACGACGATTTTCAGAAGCAATAAACTGCAATCTCATGTTGGCTACGATCTTATATTCCTTGTATAAAACATAAAATGTCCAAAATGAGAAAACATATGCCATTGCCAAATGTGCCCAAAACCTGAAGGGAAATAAAAAGAGTTGTGTTTGAATGAGTTATAAGGTATCACACATAATGTAAAACTGAAGTGTGGACAATTGTATAATATCCTAAGCTCAGGAAAAACAAACTTTATTTCCAATAACTTATGGTGTTTATGAATCATGAACCCTTGCATACCATAACTCCAAAACCAATGTTCACACAGATTCATCCAGGAAGCTAAATTGGTGTAGATCTCATTGTGTTTAATTATCTTTATTAATTCTTTGATAGAACGATCTCTAGTAATGACTACTTCATCAATAATGTGACAAAGGCAGGCTAAGTTTTTCCCATGGATTGCGAACTAAAAGATAAGTGTGTTCCATTTATTATGATGGCACATGTTTTGAGGAACGAGGGTGCTATTTATAATATAAAGAACTTATTCATACTCAGCAGTTGACACTTTGCACATAAGGATTTGTTTTGTTGGGTGAGTTTTCGTTTGACAAAGAATGTAATAATGAAAAATTATTGGACATGTGATGATAGAAGGAAGACCGAAAACACAAGAACAAAACCGAAAAGATACAGGAAAATATGTGAAGAAAAAAATATTCACCTTTTAGATCCAGGTGGCACATTGGATATTGAAAGTTTGTCAATATTACTGAATGTTAAATCCTTGATGTTCTCCAATGTTTCCCCAGTCCAGTTTACTGGAACCAACACCACAAAAGCGAGTGCAGTTATAGGGACAAAGATCTTCAAGCTGCATAATGTTCCAGTCAAATGATCTTAATTAAGGAAAGTAAAGAACAGATTACATAACTAAGGTGTTTGGCCTCCCAAAGCTCTACTGGTTTGTTAATTCCAAAAAATTTAAACAAGTTAAAATGTAAAAGAAATAAATAGTAATAATAATAAATGAAAAAGCATAATTTGGAAAGTATAATAACAGGAAAGGAAACCATCAGTTAACGTGCCCCATCAATCAATTGTAAACATAACAATTGCACCCTAAAAACTCACCCAAGAAGGTATATCCGAATATACACAGCAGAATCAAGCCCCGCATGATCTATAAGCTCAGGTTCTGGCATTCTTAATGCTGCAGGCATCCAATTCCAAAACCTTATATAGGTTTTAAAGTCCAAGTTGATGAATTTCGATGCAAAAGCTCCAGCATGCGTTGGGCTGCCTCTTATACCCTTCAGATACCATTTTGGGAAATAAACTCTATCATTGAATGGTTGCAGACGTAATATTGCGAAGGCCACAAGGAACACAAATGCGGAAAGAATGTTAACAGCTGCTGAAACAACTATGTCTTCAAGGCTAGCCATGTTGGTCCTAGAAGATTATCTCCCCCCTGAAATTTTAGTGGAACAGAATGAGATGTCTCTCAATGGATATTAACTTGAAAAGTTGCCCAAGTGAGTTGTGATGCCATTTTATTACTATTAAATATTCATATGTAATATCATGCAAAGTCAATTTTGAGCACCATCACAATATGCTTACAATTTTAGCTCCATACTTTGCTTTCTACATGCCATGGTCCTATCAATAATAATTCCAAAATCTTGGAACTTATGAGTTACAAATCAACCACGTAATCTGTCAAACATCATACATATTTTATGCCTACCTAATGGGGTCAAACTTTCTCTCATCCAATTTGAGAACAACTTAGTGGTGGAGTTAAACTAGGACTCAGATTTCATATCAATCTTACTTAATCCCCAAGGGATTTGGGGGGGTTGACATAGGTTTTTATGTTAGCTTGGTGACTTGTGGTCGGGACCACTTGATTTCCAGATGCATTCACATTTTTTTGGATTAAAAAAATATCCCAGACCTAAATATCACCGAGTTAACATAGAAACCTATGTCCGCCTACCCCTTTTCATCCCCAAGTTATCAATTAAAATATAACTAATGGTAGAGAATGTCAAATGCACAATGTGCCTGCAAGATTACCAAACTCTTGGTGCCAAACTTTGGTGGCTAACAGAAGGATCAAAGCACCTTCTACTTGAGCTCGCATTTGTGCTAAAACCATTTTTCATAAAGATGAATGACCTCATTGTGTGGGCTGCAAACAGCTTAAAAGGGAAGAATTTGCAGATGATTGTTGGGTGCTTTTCTCTAGCTACTACTGTGTATGCATTGTGCAAAAGGAGGAATGCTCCTATGTTTCAGAACAATTAATAGCAGTTACAAATGAGATAACTGATGACATTGTCCATGGGAGACTATCTAGTATGCACAGGGTCAAACCTTCCCAAAGAAACCTCTGGGTGCTTAGGGAATGGAATCTACCTACTTCTATTTTATCTTAAAGCCGCAGGGTGTGCTTAGAAGTTAGTGCTCTATGTTTAGCTGGATGTGGCTGTTTCATTGGTTACCTTTTGCATGTCTTATGATTCTTGCCTGTCCATGTTGTG
>JAVXUM010000011.1:8033979-8052438 GCA_035590655.1 Pouteria glomerata | reverse complement strand
ATTATTTTTACTTTTTAAAATATCTAAATTTATATTAAAATTTTAATTATTTGTTAAAATTATTAGCGAAAAAAATAGTTTTAAATGTGAGCAAAATATAAAAGAGAGTGTGTGGTAGAAGTTAAGACAAAAGAACTAATATTTTTGGGTTTGTAAAAGGAGCCGTCAGATTTTACAAGCCAAAACTAGTCTACTTGTTTAATTTGTACAACTATCAAAATGTTGAATCATAAGCCTATAATTATTAGTAAATTAATAATTAAATTGGTGTAAATAAAATTTATCAAATAAAAAAGTAAGATTGAATAATTGTTACATTTTGTAAATATCTTGTTATGCAACTATTTGCCTATTATTTTAAAGCACAATGATAATTTATTTTTTTTATACAGTTGATAAATAAAAACAAATATCCTTTCAATAAGTAAAAATTATCTACCAAAAAAAAAAAAAAGAAAAAAATTATTTGTAAGAGGCCAATCCTTGAGGCAGAACATATAACTGTTTTAATGAGCTGTGTCAAAAGCGAAAAGAACTGTTTTAACAGTTTTAAGGCAAAAAAGAAAAGGGTTGGAACAGCCATGTGTCTACTTTCATAGTTTGTTTCATTTTACAAATTTGTTGTCACACAAAATTTGTTAAAGTAATAATTTATTTAAGTTATACCATTTGATAGTTTTGAATTCTGACAAATAGTAGCAAGCAACATCAACTAATAATTTCATTACTCCAGACAGAATAGGAAACAAAAGTGTTGAATACGTTAAAAAGTTTTATACAAAACACATAGTCAAAACGGTCATTCACTGAGTAGAAATAGGAGAATGAGTGGTCTATTGGGTGAAGGATGCTTATCCCATTGGCCCGAGGAGAAGCTCGATCACTATGAACTCATCTAGGCTCCCCATTGCTATTACTTGTAATACATGTGATGCACCTCTGACTGCATGATGTCAATGGAGTGACGACGGTAGCCTCTCCAACTCACCGCAACAGCATGCTCCTATTCTATGGATTAGCATTGGAATTCCCTCCACTGGGCATTAGCCTATCAGTCCTGCTCAAAGCTAACCATAAGGGCATCTACTCTCTTTGATATGTTAATGGAGGAGCTACCGCCTATAGTATTTTCAGATACCACTGTGTCTTTCGTTACCTTTTTACACTTTTTTTTTTACAAGATGGATTGGTTCAGGGTGTTTTCATCGATGAGCTTTTCTTGTGCCCGCATCTTCTCATTAGGAGCAATGCGAATTTTGTCTTATCTAGCACATTTTGTTATGAATAGGCCAAATAGAACAGTGGCTGGGTTGTGAACATTGGCTTTGTGGGAGTTCATAATCTCCCCAATCCAATGCCTGGCATATATCACCTTGCTCATCATGATGGCAGCCAATAGCATTGCGTACTCTACTGTAAGGTCGGACGTTCGTTACTGCGAAACAAGTGATAATGCTGAGACAATGTTAAGGATGTAGTACTCATCCTTCAAGTCTTGTTGCGAATAGGTTGCCGGGATCTATGGGTTGTTGTTCTTGCTAATCAAGGGAACAAGATCAGCAGTCACTTACTTATCTCCATAGTGACACTTTGGATCTAACATCACAAAAAGATGAATGATGGTGCTGACCCGATTATGTAATCCCTTCCCCACAGCGTGGTAAAACTGTAGGGCCTATCATAGTAGAACTCAATTTCTGTCGTATTAGAATAGAACTCAAAGACAAGTTCTTCACAGACTTTGGCCCTGCTGGCTTAGGAATGTGCGCCTTGTCTCTCAAGCTCCGCATAGTATTGAGGTGGTGTATTGTGTAGTCGTCAAAGTCAAGATAACGCTCGACAATGACAACATTCCTACATTAATGGTCTATATATATATTTTTTGTGCTTCTTCGCTAGTAAATTTGTGGCAATTATATCCTTATTTTTTACCGACTGCTTTGTTTGCAAGTTATTTGATACGCTTACTAATGGAGGACGTCACGTCCTGAGTAAACCAAAAAAAGAAAAAAATAAAATAAAAACAACAAAACAGATGTATGTGAGACTGTAGGTACCCAAAATAACCTAAATAAATTGTATACATGCCTAATCTGGGAAATAATGGGGGGAAATGTTAAGAAATTTTAGATCCATGGATAAATCCATTCAAATGGATCACTAAAGTTTTTACTCTATGGTTGTCAAATTTTAGATAGTACGTTAGATCAAAATTAAATCTTAAAAAAACCATATCAAATTAAGGTAACTAATGGTAAGACTTTTTAAAATTTTTTTTCTCTTTCTAATCCGTTCTGACTAGGGACTCCCATCACTTTTATTAAAAACATTGATGAATAAACTTAACATAGATTCAAAGCTATTAAAAAAAATCCAACAAGTTGAATATTAATTCAAATTCGAATTAAAATTAACTCGAAATGGCTTAGTTGAAGCGAATAAGTTCAAAATCAACTCAAGATCGTTCGAAACCAACTCCTTCCTTATTCTTGGACATTTTTCCTTTTTGTTATTAGGATGATTAGTTTAGATAAATTCATTAGGTGGTCAACATAGAAACTTTAAAAGTTTAGACTCGCACATATATTCATAACATTATCTTTCACAACATTCAGAACCCATTAGACACCTAGTAATTTTCAAATTACTTTGTCTAACAAATGTACTTGTCAACTTTCTTCAATGCACTTCATTTTTTAATCTAACTTTGAGTCCAATATTTTAAATTTCCAAGCTAGCTCAACCCATCCAAAATAAACTAAATAAAAAAAAGAGAAAAAAAAAACAAACAAACACATAAATACACAAATAAAGATATATGAAAGTAAAAAGAAGCATCTTTGAAAGGAGTTGTTTGGTTGGTCATTTAACTGGATAATCAAATTATGTCACTTAAACTATGCAAGTTAAGGTATTCATTGTCTAGATTCTAAAGAATGGATTGACTATAAGTCTAAAATTAGGTCAAACTCAAATATTAATATTCAACTTCTAAACATCTACAACAGTACTATCCATCAACAAACTAATAAAGACAATGAACTATACAATGAACCATGTACATGTAGACCAAATAAGGATTTGGAGCCAAAATAGTGATCAAAACACCCTAAAATTTGCGCATGAAATGGTGCACATTGGTTTATGGTTAGTTATGGTAGGGGTAATGAGCATTTATTAATTAAAAAGAGGTCTTGTTTATCTTTTAAGTTCCTAATATTTCAGACAATCCTGAGTGTTAGGAGCTTTGATGGACAAATAAACTTTTAGTTTTTCTTTGAAATGCATTTCATCTACCTAATTCTTTATTTAGGATATATGTAGCCTAAAAATAGTTTTCATTTGTCATAGGCATTGCTATATTAATGAATAGCTCCCTCAACAAGACTCGTAGAAAACATAATAGTGAACCCGATCCCTATTGCTGTTGTTTCTCAAAATTTTGTCACTATATTCATATCATGGTCTAAGAAAATATAGTGGTCAATTGTAAACTTAGATAGATCATAGATTCAAAACTTGACAAATAAAAACTTAAATACATTTTTGAGCTCAGTAAAGTTTGCAAACAAAATTTAAATAGTCTACATTAAAATAAAAGCATGAAAGAAAAATGTAAATATGTGGTTGCACAGGTGAATTACAGCTGGTGTAAACAATTGTGTTCAACTGCTTTTTGCATTTAGTTATAAAATTTTTCTTCTTTTTTTTTTTTTTACTTTCTTCTTTCCTATTGAATTTGATAGTCAATTTTTAACACATTGGAGGCTGAAGGTATGAGAAGTGGTGTAAGGCAGGGAAACCATTATGTATAGGCTCACTCTCCTCTTTTTATGGTGAGTTTCTCATGAATGCAAGCTCAATATTAGCCAACGGAATACTCCGTTCTACATTTCACATTCACGCTTTTTAAATATGAAATCTGTATCAATGGAATGACAGGTTATTGAAAGTGTTGCATATAACAAGCATGTATACAGAAATTCAAACACCATGCAAGAGAGATGATAGCAATCGAAAAAACTAAGAGGGAGATTTAAAATACTGAAATAATTTCATAAGAATATGAAATAGAAAACTTTTCAATCATAGTCTGATCTAAAACCTAAAAAAGCAGAGGGACAAAGACCCCAGATTCCACGGCAAGGGAATTGCGATGTTCTAAAACATTAAACTTTGCAGCAAATGGGGATAATCGAACTATAAAAATCAAAACTTAGAATTCCTACTTACATGTGTACCACACACAATCAATCACCTACAACATCTTTAATATTTTATTTGTTGATTACTACTCTCTTCATTAACAACAACGTCAATGTCAAAAATCAAAAATGCAGATGTGAACATTACTTATTGAATTCAAACTTATTTGAATTTAGGAGTAAGAAACTTGCGAAGTTCAAGTAAGGGAGACGCCCCAAGTCGGTTCCAACGGCTGTTGTTGCAGTGGAGGAAAGGAGCAGATGACTGGCGAATAGGGAGCAAATGAGAGAGAAGTGAGAGAAGAGGAAATGTAAAGAAACATAGGGAACTGTAGTGGCTTTTATAGAGGGGTTATAGGAATGTTTTCTGGAGATCATTCAAACGATCTTAATTTTAGGGGACAGGTTCAAGTGTTGGGGTTACTGTCTGATGATGCACACTTTACATGAGGTTTTTTTTTTTTCTTGACACACTTAAAGCCGTTAAAACGATTTACATATAGACTATTCGCACAAGATGTAATTTGTCGGGGTTAAGGGTCTTATCGAGGTCTTGTAAATTGCACCTGTACTTAGGCCATTCTATTTTTTTGGGTCGTTGGTTTATTCGCTTAATACATAAAATCGTGAGAACGATTGGCCTCTAAATTGTTCAGACAGATTAGGTGAGTCCAGACTACAATGGTGCTCGTTCATAAGCTTGGGACTCGGTGAACATGATTCCTAATATAATTTTTCGTATTCGGTTAACCTCATTCTAGGTTTTTGATTTTTTTAAGGGAATGTTAAACTTTTTTTTGAAATTAGTGAAGTTAAGAATGTGTGAAAATATAATAGAGAATTTTAGTGATTTTTAGAGGTTATTTGAGTTTTCTTTTTTTTTTTTTTAATTTGTTAGCAAACTAAACGGTATCTATGTATATAAATATATATCAATTAAAGATTTGACATTGAGAGCTACATGCATGCAAAATTTTTAAGGATCCTCCAACTTGTCCAATGGTAAGTCAACATCACTTTCTTATTCATCAAATAGCCCAAATGTAAATGACTTTTATTATAAATACAACTTATGACTTTTATTTACTTATAAGGATCTACTTAATCACTAGTTGAAAATAAAAGACAACACATAGAATTGGAGAGAATTTATAAATTTGTATAATATAATATATATTACAAAGGTTAGGGAAACGTCTTTAAATAGGCTTATAGTGTAGGATATATAAGGAAATAATTTATATACTAAAATAAAATTAACTACCTACTAAATACTAAAACATAAAATATTCTAATATGGGTGTGTATATATAAAAGACCTCATAACCTAATATAGAATATTCTAACATCGCTAACAAACTCAAGGTGGTAAGGTAGAAAGTCACTTAAATTTGAAAACAAAAGAATGAAAATTGTTTGGTGTTAGTTTTGGAAAAAAAAAAAATAGAGATCAAATTCGAAAAATTTAGGCTACATAACCCCAAAAATCGGTTGGAGAGTGCACAAAATCGACCAAAAAATAGTTGAATTGGATAAAAAAAAATTAACCAGTCTAAGTGAAAAATAGGCAACCAGCCATGGCATCAAGCCGTGAGTGCATAATATGAAGCGGCGGCGGCGAAATTTTGATAGTAAATTCCTAAAGAAATTCTATTGCTATTGGTGGATTGGAGATTGAAAAATAACCAAATAAAATATATGATCTGCGAAGACGGAAACTAAAATTACAAAACCATAAATTGTCGAAAAAATAGTAATTAAAGAACAACACCTTACTCTCCAGAGTTTATGGCCAATAGAAAAGACTGACATCTGTTGAGATCATGTATTATAATTGGTTTTGTCAAGAATAATGTTAATATGGCAAACAACATTGCTTTCATACGTCATCTTAAATTACAAAGTGTATTGAGATGATGAAATACGAAAAAGAAAAACAAATGTCAAAATTAAGATTAAAAAGGAAAACAAAATCTAAGAATCAGATTAGAATGTAAAAGAAAATGTTTTTGTAGTAATTGTGGTGGTACTATGGTGAAGCAAGGTTAAAAAAAAAAACACTAGAAAAAAAATATATAGAAACCTTTTATACCATGTTGAAAGTAAAAGATAAGAAGCAGAATTGGAAAGAATATATAAACTTTATATAGGGGGTGTTTGGGATAAGGAAAAACACTGAAAATTCTGAAAATCTCTGAAAATGTTTAAAATTTATCTCATTGCACGCATTACGAACTCACAATTTATCTCACTTTTTATCACACAAAACACCCCCATAATGTAACTTATATTACAAAGGTTTGGGAGAAATCTTTAAATATGCTTACAATATGGAATATGGGTGGTAATGGTTTACATAGTAAAATAAAATAACTACCTACTAATTACTGAGATACAAAATATTTTAATATAAGAGTGTGTTCAAAAAAAAAAAAAAAAAAAAAAAAAAGTTAGTAGCTTAGTTTTAATTATTAGTCTTTTAACCTTTTTTTTTAAATGATTAAATGTACCATTTTATATTTTAATTTTTTTAAATATTAAAGAACAAAAATGTCAAATTAACAAAGAAACAAAGAAAACTAACTACCAAAAATTTAACTTTTTTCTCTTCAGAAATTTTTGGGCAATTTGTTGGAGCATCCTTCATCAACTGTATCCTTCATAAAATTATCAAAATGTTTTGCACATGGCAATGAGTATATTTAAGCTGAGCTGGTGGGTCAGAATATTGAGATTGAATGAATATTATTTCGTCGTCAATCTACCCGGTCCCCCTTTATTAATTAAGGGAACATGGGAGAGAGATTTTTGAAATTTAGGCACTGTTTGTTTAAATTTTTAATTTTTTTTTTTTTTTTGATATGAGTGGTTTTACCATGTGCATTTTATCGTGCAACAAATAAAAAAAATAAGTAAAAAGTATTTTTTTTCCTTATTTCAAAAAACATTTATAGGGGGTGTTTGATGTGATAAAAAGTGAGATAAAATGAGATAATTTGTGAGTTCGTAATACGTGCAGTGAAATAAATTTTAAAAATTTTTAAAAATTTTTAATATTTTTCTACAAATCAAACATCCCCGTAATCAAAATCCTATCTTGGGAGAGGCAAATGATCGAAGTTCAAACTTCAGACTTTCTTTGGTCAGAAAGGGTCATTGACTCGATGTTAGATGGTTCGAGGTGTTTCATTGACTCGTTAGATGGTTTGACGTATTAAATCTTGTTAAAAGGGTTAGATGTATTGAATCTTCATTAAGGAGGTAACTCGACGTGGCGATGTTTGATTTGAGAGATTGAATTATGTGAGTATTAATTAATATTATAAATACTATATCGGATTGGAAATGGCATAAAATTAATTTTTATACAGGTTATTTATTTAGTGATTAATTAATAAAATATAAAATGAGATATAAAATTTGATTTAATATGAGTTCGGACTTTCAATACTACAAATTAAATGTAGGACTGAAGTTAACTTGGTAAAAAATAAATTATAAATAATCTAATTATCCAGAACAATCCGATAAATAAACACACGCAAATTTCGTTAATGACTAGGATGGGGAATTGTTTAGGTTAGGCACAAGATCCTGATAAACAATCCAAGGTAAGAAACACGAAGCAAGAAACAAGTTTTCTAATAAGAAAATTTGAAGTGATAAAAAGTGAAAAGATTTGATAAAAATTATAAATTCATAATTTATGTAGTGAGATAAAACTAAATAATTTTTATAATATTTTTTAGCAATTTTTAGAACTCTAAACAAAGCTAAATTTTATCTTGTTTTCAATTTATTATTATCTTTTAGAGAAAGATATATTAGCATTAATATATACATACGATACTCTAAGCAAAATTAGTATTAAGTTTGTTATATAGTTAAAACTTTAAACCAAAAATTCAAATAAAAAAAATTATGATAATCCATTGTCTTAATTTTTTTTTCAAAACTTTAGGGTTTAACAGTTATTACGTATGTTTTGGTTTTTCTTTTCAATTAATTTTTAATAAACACCATAAAATAAAACACAAATTATGGTGTTTTCATTTGGGATAACAGAGGGCTGCAGTGAAAAAATAGACGAGTATGATTATATTGTATTTAATGTGATATGTTTATCTAACTTTTATTTTTATTTTAAAATTGACTTTAACTAAATTAAATTAGAACCATTAGATTAAATACAATCCAATTATGGTCATTCATTTTTTCATTACACTCCCCTGGAACCCTTTAATTTAAATGGTTCAACCTAAAAATTATAATTAGACAGAATTTAAGTTGGCAGTTTTGATTTGTATATAATCTTATCCTTGAAATATGATAAATTTAAAATACCTAAGTTATTTTGTGAGATAGATAATAATGGAATTTACTAAAATAAGAATTGAGTGGGAAGTTAAAAATTTAAAAATATTCTCAATAGTTGAATGAAAAAAAAAAATCTTAATTTTTAGTTCTTAATTTGTGAGGGTGAAATTTTTAAAAATTATTTTATTTTATTATATATATATATATATATCGTTGTTTCTTGAAAGCAGATTGAATGGACCCAGGAACTCTTGTGTCTACGGCTCCTCAGCTGTTGGGTGGGCAGTGCCCTCAATGCTTCGGTGCTTGTCCAGTTATGGGCAGATCCATATTTGTTTGGGATGGTAAAATAAAATTATTTTGTTATTAAAAAATAATTTTTATTATGATTTAACGTATCTTATTTTTCAAATTAAAGAGGCAATCATTTCATGCTGGCCATCTTTTGATATAATTTTTTTTTTTTTATTTTAAAGATAAGTTTTTATTCATCTAATTTAAATATATATATGTAAGTGTGTGTGATAAGCTTTTAAAAAGATTAATGTACAATTATAACTAAATTAAATAATTACACATGACTAAATTTATATGTTTATATACCTAATTTGGAGACAATCTCGCTCTCAATATTATTTCCATAACTTTTTTCATGATATTAATCGAGGAACCTAATTGATGCACTGTTTTATTAAGTTTTTCGACTCCACGTTATTCTTTTTCACAGTAGACTTCATTTATGAGTTAATTAAGAGAGAAGAGAAAAAAAATATTAATTAGAAGAGAAAAGAAAAAAAAATGATAATAGTTTTCTTCTCATTTGTTTAAGAGTTTAGAAGAGAAAATATAATTATTTTCTTTCTTCTTATTTGTAAATTAAGAAAAAATAAAAAAAAAATATTTATTATTTTACTCTTATTCTTTTATATTATCTATAAATAAATCTTCTAATATTATTAACAAATAAAGAATCAGTACATTAAAGAAGAAAATAAATAAATTGAGAAGTGTTGTACAAAAATATAAATAATAATAATAAATAAAGAAACTTTAATAAAGAATGCCATTATTAAAAAAAAAAAGTACTTTGAAACAGTTGAAATACATATACATATATATACACACATATGAGGAAGGTAAAATCAAATTAATTGAAAAAAAAATGATAAAAGGAAAAGGAACGAATTAGAGCTTTGAAATATAATTGAATAAAAGAAAAGAAAAGAATAAAAAAAAATACGGAGTAAAACATTATTAAAAAAAAAAATTTACTTAAGTTGTAAAATTTGAAAAAGGAATGAAGAAAAGTAGTAAAATTCTACTAAAATGGTGATTTTAAAAGGATTTAATTTATACTAAGATATATTTGTGATTTTTTACTTATTTTTTATTTCATGAATAAAAGTGTCATTTTAAAAGTTTATTAAATAATTTTTCTCTTCTTTTTATTTCTTCTCATTTTTAGGAGGATGAAAATAAAAAACAAAATAATCACTAACTTTTCTTCTATTTTTTTTTTAAATCACTAATAAAAGTTAAGGTTTAATTTTTTTTTTTTCTTTTCTTCTCAGTTCTTTCTATTCAAACGAGTCAGTAGACTTAAATTAAAGAAGTATAAATATTTAAATAAAAATTGACTATATCAATATCTTTCCATTAAAAAAAAAAATACAGCTGTACCGAACAAACAAATTTACCCCTCACAAAACTGCTGCTTCTAAGATATATATATATAATAAAGCGGGTGTTTGAGATGCAGAAAAATACTGAAAAATTTTAAAAAATTTTAAAAAATTCTAAAATTTTCTATTACTTTTTACACATTCATACCTATTATAACTCTAAAAAAAATTACATAACTTGAGTTCGATTAATAAAATAATTGTAATTTTTTTTTTAATGTGACTACCGTCATACAAGTTATCAAACAAGACCTATTATCAATATTTTTTGAAAAGATTTAAAAATTGTTCTGACGAATTTCTCTGTAAAAATTAATATTTTTCACTATTCATCTATGCAAAATATAATTTACTACTAAACACTTAAATATCATTCAAACCACATTTTTAATTATTTTTCGTTATTTTTCATCCCACCAAATAACCCCAAAATAAAATTTCATTTTCCCTGCCGTCTTTGTCCGGCTCAGCACTCAGCTTTGTCGTCTTTGTCCGGCTCTTGACCTGAGCTCTCTCTGGGATAAGATTGGACTTGGTGGCGGAAGCATCAACCCTCACCAGAATTCAATCTGGGTCGACATGGGTGCTTCTGAGTCAGTCCCCCAAAATTCTATTCATGAATTCACTGTCAAGGTTGTATAATACACTCTTCTACTTTTTATCTCTCTCTCTCTATATATATACACACACACATATGTTCGTATGTATAGATGTGCAAATTGTTTTCTTTGGGATTCTCAGACGGGTAGGAATTTGTTTGGGGGTGTGCAGGATAGCAAGGGTAAGGACGTGGATCTCAGTACATACAAAGGGAAAGTTCTTCTCGTTGTCAACGTTGCTTCCAAATGGTTCGTTCCCTTTTCTTTTTTGCAATTTGGCTTCGTTATTCTAATCACCTCATATTATGTTTTGTGAAATTGTCTTGGGGTTTAATCCTTATATTTATTCTTTAATACTGGGTATCCATGTGATTGTGTATGTGGGGGGATGGAACAGTGGGTTTACAGATTCGAACTATACCCAATTGACTGAGCTTCACAACAAATTTAGGGATAAAGGTAAGGATTCTTCCCACTTGTCATTTCAGGATTTGGTTCTTTCTGATTTTTCCTGGCCAAAGTATATGGTAACTGAATAATCTCTTTTTGAGACCTTTTTTTTTTTTTTTTTTTATTTGCGTAATTTATTGTGTAAACTATGAATTTGCCTATACGAATTTGCCAATTCAGTGGGTTTTGAAAAAAAAAAAAAAATTCATCTTGCTGGTTTTCTTTTACTTCTATTGGTTGAGACTTGAAATTGTGAATTGCATATACACATAACCCCGAATGTTTTGTTGGTTGGTTTCAGGATTTGAGGTCTTGGCTTTTCCATGCAACCAGTTCTTGAGACAAGAGCCTGGCACAAGTGTAGAAGCCCAAGAATTTGCATGTACAAGATACAAGGCAGAATATCCAATTTTCCGAAAGGTAATCCTTATCATAGATAATTTAGGATGTATTAGATTTGACAATTATTTGCTAAAAATAGTTTATGTTATGAATGTTATCTTAATTTTGATTTGACATGAAATTGCATATTATCTTTCATTTTGAATTTATCATTGCAAATTGGAAGTTTACCTTAATGGGACAAAAAGATAAAATTAATGCTCAGTTCATTTATTTTGAACTATAGTCTCTTTATCATCAGCAAAATAGTTTTTTATAAAAGGCTTCTAATTGTTATGGCTCATGTGCATGTAGTCTATTGTAAAATCAGTTAAAAAAATAATAAAAAATAAAAAAGTTAAAGAATAAGGGAATTCACAGGATTAAGAAGCTGCTGTGAAAGTGACACCTGAGTGATAATGGTATATGACTTGAAAAATAAATTGGAAGTGTGAATTGTGATACATTGAAATAGTTTGTAGGGTAATAATCAGACTTTATGTCTAGTGTTTAACCTAGTGAAATAACTACAGGAAGTGTTAAGGGGAGTGACAAACGAAAGTGTTGGTTTCACTTAATTTTAGTAGAGACAATGTATATATTGTGCTGTAGTGAAGTATTTAAAATGCTTTAGCTCAGTATTTCTCTTTTGAAGACACGTTGTATTTCCCTTACAAATTGAAACTAAAATTTTTGTTGTTTCAGCAGCTGGTTGAACACCAGTTTTTTAGTACACAACCTTACTTTTAGAAATGGAAAATGAGACTTTACTAGAATTAAAATACTATACTAGACCCTCCCACAGGGTGTGGTTGTTAGTGGAGTGCAGCAGAGATGAAAGGAAGATTTCGGATTGGGTATTAAGGAGGTACAAATCTTTTATCAAATTTATGGGAATATAGTGCATCGGCTTTAAGGATGAAAGTTACAATTTTCTTGAAGTGATAGCACATTGATGGAAGCTTTCAAGAGTGCAAAGAACTCCTATTCAAAGTACGATGAAGAGAAAAGGGGTTAGGGAGCTGAAATCTTTGAAAAGGTCCATTAATTATGAAGGGGTACAAGGAGGGGAAGAGGGGGTTGAGGCTGGTAGTGTTACTTTTTATCTGTCTGATTGTTGAAGTTCAAGATCATTAATTGGAACGTTTGGGGACTAAACGGTGCTTGTAAAAAGTGCATAATAAATAAAGTCAGCATTGAGAAGGTGGAAGCTGGACATGGTCTGTCTACAGGAAGTTGGAAGAGGAAGATGATTGTGTGTTCGTAGCTTATGGGGGCTTCAGGGGGATTAAATGGATACACCTGCAGGTGGTGGGCATGTTAGAGGTATTTTGTTGATGTGGGGTTATAGGGGGCTAGCTCTTGCTTGAGGAAGAAATCAGAAGTTACTTGGAATTGGGTATCTTTGAAAGCATTGATGAAGGGGTGCAATGGTTGTTCTTTGGGGTTAATGGAGAAAGGAAGTTGTTCTGGAAAGAACTGGGCAGCACTGCTTTCAGTTGGGAGGGTCTGGGGTGCATTGGCGGGGATTTCATGTTTTCAACTACGTCTGGTTTTTGCGAACGAGAGATGGGGATGCACTGGGATTTCAGCTTCTGTGAGGAGTTTTTTAGGATTTATTGATGAGTTGGGGGTGAATTCACTTGGTCCAATGCAAAACAATCACTCAATGATTGGTAGGTTCTTGGTTTCGGCAGATTTAGAAGAGGTGTGTCCTAGAACCTTGCAATCTGTTCTTCATAGAATGGCATCAGATCACTCGCCAAAGAGTAGTGAAACCATTTCCCATTCAGGTTTGAGAACATATGGCTTCAGGAGCAGTGTTTGGCGAGCGGGTTCTAGAATAGTGGAGGGAATACTCAGAAGAGGGTAACCCTAGCTTCTTGTTTGTTAGGTAGTTAAAAAGGCTTGAGATGGACCTTAGTGACTGGAACAAGTGGCAATTTGGTCTCCTAGAGACCAACAAGACAAGGATAGTGGAGGGGATTTCAGAAATTGATAGAAAAGAAAAAGAGGGAGCAATGCCCAAGGAGGAATTGGAGAGGAGGGGGCATCAAGCGAAGAGTTTGGGAGAATAGCAAAGATGGAGGAAGTTGGTAATTTCTTGTGACAGCTATTCTTTAGCGTCATTCTTGGGTTTTGGGGAGGAATTTGTCTTTGCATCTATTATTTTCTGTGTTTGGTGGCATGATGTATGCGTTGCTGAGCTCAGAAGCTGTCTAAACTCTAAAGTAGAAGTGGTTTCACTTCTCTTTCCCAAAGAAGTAGCGGACGCTACGGGCATAAATCTCATATCTATGAATGCCTATTATATTGCATTTGACACATTATTCGATCTTTTTGCATCAAGCCATGTGGTCTGCTGCAAACTCTAACAATTATTGCTTATAAAAATTTAATTTGACGACGCAAAATTGTCCCCAGATTCACTTATCTATAAAATGCTCAATCGTCTCCGTTGTTTTAGATACGAGTTAATGGGCCAGATACGGCACTGGTCTACAAATTCCTCAAATCAAGTAAAGGGGCGGGTAAAGGATTTCTTGGGCCGAGGATAAAATGGAACTTCACCAAGTTTTTGGTTGACAAGGAAGGCAAAGTCATCCGCCGTTACGGCCCGACTACTGCTCCATTAGCTATTGAGGTGTCTATCACTCCCCCTGCTACATTTGTATGTTTTTGTACGCCGTCATTTTTTCTTATGAAAATACAGTTACTTTCCTGCTTCTTTGTATTGTATAATGCAGGCAGACATTCGAAAAGCATTGGGAGAGGTTTGAGGCACTTCTAGGCAGCTTTGTTGTAAGATGAATCAATCTAGCAAAGAAGGCAAATAAAGCTTTAAAAGGAAACATATCAGTCTTCCGTTTGGTTAATCACCCGAAGCTCATTCCTGGTTCAAATATCGGTCTTGCTGTTGATAGTGATATTTTAATTTTTCCGCTCTCTGTTTTATTACCGTAGATAAGTTTGGTGCACTACCCATGACTTGTACTCTGAAGTTATGTAGTGTTAAGTTATTTCTGTTTCAATGAAAATGATTTTATGTGGTTGTACTTGTTTTACTTTTAAAGTGTGTTTGGAGTGGTAAAAAAAAAAAAAGAAAAAATATGATTTGAGTTGATTTTAGATATCTGACAGAATTTTTTGAAAAAAAATTGTGACACTTTTAAACTTTTGTGGTAAAAAGTAAAAGAGAGAAACTGTGGGAACAATTTTTTAACTTTTGCACGATAGCGTCAAAAGTGTCAAAATAATTATTCAAATTCATTTTAACGGATTCAAACAAATTAGTATAAAATAGCAACAATAGCGTCAAAATTGTCAAAATGATTTTTCAAATTCATTCTAACGGATTTAAACAAATTAGTATAAAATAGCGACAATGGTACTCGTTTGAAAACTTTCGACTCGAAGAATATGATTGTTAAAAAAAATTTATGCACTTGGTTAACTTTTTTTCAAATTTTTTGTTTTTTAATGAAATGTTGAAATTTTTGAATATAGTAAAAATGAGAATATGTAGTAGAGAATTTGAGTAATTTATAGAGGTTGTTGGATATTTATTTTGTTTTATTTTATTTATTGACACTTCAAATAGTACCTTAATAGTAATACTACGCATACACTCTATTTTTATACAAGTCATTTTACTCAGATTCATCTACAGTTGGCGGCTGAAATGAATAATAAGCACTTGTCACAAAAAATGAATGAAGCTTTCTATAAACCATTCTGAACTTACAAAAAAAAAAAAAGAGCCGCTCTCGTCGGTGGGTTATATTAGCTTACATGATTCTTATTTCCCTTAATTACTCGGTATGAAACCTAGCTTGATGAAATGAGAAC
The DNA here is from genome assembly GCA_035590655.1 of Pouteria glomerata. Taxonomy (NCBI): domain Eukaryota; kingdom Viridiplantae; phylum Streptophyta; class Magnoliopsida; order Ericales; family Sapotaceae; genus Pouteria; species Pouteria glomerata. The sequence continues at coordinate 8,036,955 of JAVXUM010000011.1, read as the reverse complement.
CATATGAATTGCCAGTATATATAAAAACAGGGGCCAAGCACTACTCATTGGCTATACCTTTAGCAGAAGAGTAATGAGCACGAACACGATCATGATTCTAAAATCAATATTCTCGCGTCTCCTCATCCTCCTCCCTCGATCTCCAGAATTGTTGGATTATTTTAAAAAAATCAGAACCGTCAATTAAATGCACTTCAGTAAATTTCACTGGAGCTTGATATTTTTCAGCCCAAATCAAATATTTTTGCTTCCAAATCTTAGGTTATGCCACGTGGCGACGGTGAGGTTCTGATGGGAGCCGGGTCTGGGAGATGGAAGAGTTTTAAAAGAAGGTAACTGCAAATAAATAAATAAAGCTAAAAAAAAGATAGAATAGGAGAGCCGAACGATTAAGTTGAATTGAATTTCTGTAAAGTGAAATCACCAATGGATTTTTTTTTAAATAAATACGTACACACACGTGTGTGTATATATATATATATATGTAATATTATGGCCCCATTTGGAGCACTAATTTTTTTCAAAAACCTTCAAAAAAACTTAAAAGTAACATCTTCTTCAAATTCTAAAAAATTCTAACATTTTTTAAAAATTATGCTAAAATTCGTTGGAATGCACCATTATGGTGATGGTGCGTTCCAACGAATTTTGATAGAATTTTTAAAAAAATTGTATTGATATTTGTACCAAAAAATTTCATAAAGCTCAAAATTTTAAAATTCTTCAATAATATTTTATCACATGTCATTTTATATAATTTTTAACAATTTTATATCAAATCAAACATAATCATTCAATCATTATTTCAAAATAACTTTATACATTTCAAATTCTAAAAATTTTCACTTTTGAACTTTTTAATTTTTTTTTGTGGCTCCAAATGAGGTTGGACGTAACGCACGTAGAGCGAGTTTGCTTAAATTAGAGGGATAGAGGAGGGCCATGCAATAATTGAAAACTTAGGGCAACCTAAATGAGAGAAATTAGGTGATGGCCTGGTTGAGGCAACAAGAAATCACCAATGACGGCGCCGCGACGATGACTATTGCAGGCCTTGGCGTCGAAGGCATTATCGTCAATGGCTTTCTCACTCACTAGGTCCTCTGTATTCCGCCTTACTCTTTTCCTCCTCCTTGTTGTTGTTAAAAATATGTAATAAACTTGTTTTAATGGTTATTATGGGTAGTTCAATGAGCTTTCGGTTACAAAGTCTTTTGTATTTACAATAATGGTCATTATAGGTAGTTTAATATGAAGAGGTGAATTTGAGTCGCTTCATATGAGGGAGTCTGAGGCTATTGTCGATTATTTTACTAGAGTTTTGGCAATTGTCAATCAAATGAGGCGATTTGGTGAGCATATTAAAGATGTTCGTGTGGTGGAAAAAATTCTTTGCTCGCTTGATTCGAAACTTAAATTTGTTAGCGTTGCTACTGAAGAGTCAAAAGACTTGGAAACCAAGACTATTGATCAACTCATGGGTTCCTTACAAGCCTAAGAAGAAAGATTAAAGAAGAAGGATGAGCCGCTAGTTCATGCTCTTTAAGCTAAACTCTTATTACATGATAATGAGAAAGAGCACAGAAAAGGCCAAAACTATGGTCGTGGTAAAAGTCGTGGCCGAGGAAATTTTAGCCGTGGCCGTGGACGTGGCCGTGGTCGTGCTTGTGAAAGAAATGGAAGCTAGAATTCAAATAATGAAGAGTTCAATCAACAGCCACAAGCATTAAGAGGACGTGGAAGTTATGGCTTTACAAAAGGAGGAAGAAGGTATGACAAATCAAATATTCATTGTTATAATTGTCATCAGTTTCGCCATTATGCATCTGAATGTAGAAATACTTCTACCAATTTGGAAGAAAGGGCTAATCTTGTTGAAGTAAAAGAAGAAGAAGAGTTGTTTTTGCTAATGGCATCCAAACGTGTAGAAGACAAAAAAACTTGTAGTATCTTAACACCGGCGCGTGCAATCACATAAGTGGCAACAAAGACTTATTTGCAACTATTGATGAGTCACATAAAGGCAATATTGTTTTTGGAGATGACACCAAAGTTCCAATCAAGGGAAAATGTGATATTCTTATCCACACTAAAAATGGGAGTCATAAATTTATTTCTAATGTATATTATATGCTTTCACTAAAAATAAATATTCTAAGTTTGGGTCAATTGCCTGAGTTGGGCTATGATGTTCATATGAAGAATGGATTTCTTACTCTAAGAGATGATAGTTATAAGTTGATATCAAGGGTGCCAATGTCAAATAACAGAATGTCCATGCTCAATATTAACGTTGATTATCCAAAATGCTTGAAGGCTTGTTTGAAGGATAATTCTTGGTTTTGGCATTTGAGATTTGGCCATTTAAACTTTGGCGGCTTAAAGTTTTTAGCGAAGGAGAAGATGGTGCATGGTCTACCTTTGATTGATCATCCAAATCATGTTTGTGAAGGGTGGTTCTTCGGCAAACAAGTAAGGAAAAGTTTTCCAAAAGAAACCACTTCACGTGCAACCAAGCCGCTTCAATTAGTGCACTCTGATATATGCAGACCAATCAAGCCTTCTTCACATGGTAAGTCCAAGTATTTATTTCTATTTATTGATGATTTTTCTCGCAAGACTTGGGTTTATTTTTTGAAGGCTAAAAGTGAAGCATTTGGGGCATTTCAAAAATTTAAAGCTCTTGTTGAGAAAGAAAGTGGTTGTGAAATCAAAGCCTTAAGGACTGGCAGATGAGGAGAATTCACTTCTAAGGAATTTGATAATTTCTGTGAGGCTCATGGAATCCGTTGTTTTCTTACTGTTCCAAGGTCACAACAACAAAATGAAGTGGTGGAACGAAAAAATAGAACTATCCTCAATATTGCTCGAAGTATGTTGAGGAGCAAGAATGTGCCCAAGAAATTTTAGGCCGAAGCTATTGCTTGTGCTGTGAATTTATCAAATCTTTGCCCAACAAGAGGTGTTCGTGGAATG
>JAVXUM010000011.1:7973071-8001604 GCA_035590655.1 Pouteria glomerata | reverse complement strand
ATTCATAAGAAAACACAAAATTATTCATTTCAAAAATTCATTTCAAAAAATAAAAAAATAATTACCGATCCTTGATAAGAATCAAACTAAACTTTCCTATGAAACAAATGTCACGAGTTTTACGGTGTCCGAAATGAACACGAGTAATGCATTTTTTTATTTTTTACTTTTTTGTAATTTCTTGTTTTTGCAAGTTTTTTTATATAAAGTTAACAGCTATTTATATCCAATTAATTTATGTCACAAATTTTTGGGTTAATTACCTTAACACCCCTGTATCTAAGCCCGTTTACACTTTTATCCCCTCAATTTTAAAAATATGCACTAATAACTCCTATACTATACATAAAAGTGCAACAACTGACAAATCCGTGAAATTTAACTGCGCGTGACTTACATACCTACTGGTCTGAAACGTTGACTAAAATTTCACAGTGAAATGACTAAAATGCCGTTAGGTTCATCTTCTTCCCTAACCTTCCCGTCACTATATATATACACTAGCAAATATTCATGTAAAACACAAACTGTTCATACTTTAATTTAGTTTTTTATATAGATGTATGCATTCAAAATTAATTATTAATTATTTTACGTGAAAATTAATTGTTTTTATTTAATTAGTTGAATTTATTTTAAATAAAAAATTTAGCTTAAAATTGTGAGAGTGTATATTTATACAAGGTGACCGAAAAGATAACTAAAGTGTAAAAGTATACGTATTCAAATTTAATTATATAGTAAATTAATTAATTATTTTTTGTTTATTTATATTAAAAATTTAGCTTATTTAAAAAAAATTTCTCCATCTAATAAACAATTAGTTTTTTAATCTCAAATTCTAACACAAAAAGTGAAAAAGTGTATATACTTAAAATTTTAAGTTTTAAGGACATTAAAAATTTATTTTTTTAATAAAAAAATAAATTTTTATTCTTTAAAATTAAATTTTTAAAGAATATTATTTTTAATTGACACGCAGACAACTGTTAAAAATTGTTAAAGCAAAATATTGTATTTTGTTAAATAGATGTATGTATTTAAAATTAATTATTAATTATTATATAGTAAATTAATAATTTAGTAAATTCCCATGCAATGCACGGACTATCTATCTTCAAATTTGATTTTACGGTTTTCGTTTTAATTTTTTCATCTTGTTTTAGTTGACACGCACACAACTGTCAAATCAAAAAGTTATATTTAAAATTAATTATTAATTATCATATAGTAGATTAATTATTTTTATTTATTTGTATTTATTTCAAATAAAAAAATTTAACTTAAAAAGATTTATAAATAAATAGAAGTTGAATTTTTTCCATAAAAATTAAACATTTATTCTTTAAAATTAAATTTTTAAATAATATTATTTTTAATTAACACGCAGAAAACTGTCAAATCAAATGTATGTATTTTCTTAGATATGTATGTGTTTAAAATTAATTATTAATTCTTATATAGTAAATTAATTATTTTAATTGAATTATTTGTATTTATTTAAATAAAAAATTTAGCTTGAAAACATTTATAAAAGAATAAGAGTGTATTTTTATGAACAATGACCGAAAAAGTAACTAAAGTGTAAAAGTATATGTATTTAAAATTAATTATATAGTAAATTAAATAATTAATTAAATAATTATATTTATTTTAAATATTTTAAATCAAAAATTTAATTTATTTAAATTTTTTTTTTTCTCTCATTCCCTCTCTTCCTTTTTCTTTCTCTCCACCTCTTTCTTCCTTACCCACCCTCTCTCTTTCTTCCTTTACTCACGGGGCTCACCTACTCCCTTACTCCCCCAAACCACACCATTCCTCTCACTTTCTCTCTTCTTATCCACCCAGCCGCCCCCCTCTCTTTCTCTTTCTTCTTCTCATTCCCTCTTTCTTTCTTCCTTTACTCATGGGGCTCGCCTGCCCCGTTACTCTCCCAAACCACCCGCTCCATCTCCCTCTCACTTTCTCTCTCCTCCTGCCAAAAACCACCCATTCCCCCTCTTTCTCTCTCCCCGTGCTCCCTTCTTCCTATCTCTCTTCCTCCGCTCATGCCATGAAGACAAAAGTCACGTCAAAAATTTAAAATTTTTGTGTTTTATTATATAGATACAACCCTTACCTATTGACCAACCAAAAGAGGGATCCCTATATCATATTTATAACAAGAATATATAACCATTCATAACTAAACAATTTTAAACGACAATAAAATTGCAAGATATGAAAATTATACAAAGTTTAGTATTAGTAACAATTATTAATTGCTAATTTTATATTAATTAATTTCAAATCTTTAATCGTGAATTAAAGAATGTCCAGAACTAAAAAAAAAAAAAAAAATTTAGAAAAACACTTGGCTACATTTTGAACCAAAACCATTATTTTCAAAAATTTTAAACAACCTATAATTTTAAAAAAAAATCTAAAATGTTCAAAAATTGAATTTTAATTTTTAAAACTATTGATTAGGTTGTTAGGAAACTGCAGAAAAAAATTGGGTTCAAAATGAATTTATTTTGATATCAAAACAGCCAAATAACGCACTTTTTAAAAAAAAAAAAAAAAAAGTAGACAAACAAGGACTTAGGTTTTAGCTGCCAACTATTTTAGCTACAGTGTGCTGAGATGCGTGGCATAACTCCCTAGATTGGGGGACAACCTAGGCCTTTAGCTATTTGGCGGATTGCAATGTTTTCTTTTTCGAAATAGAAACAAATTCAAAAAAACATTTAAAAAAATTTATATTTTTCTTATCCTGCCCAACTCTTTGGGCAAAAAAAAAAGAAAAAAAAAATTGCGACAAACCCATTCTTCCAGCGAGAATTTATTTTTTTATTATATTACTTAAAATCTTTTAGACAACAATTAATTTGTACGATTTGCATATATAAAATAAAATAAAACTCAATTTAATTCCTTAAACAAATAAGAAGTTAACAAAAATCATGCAAGACTGTTCTGATATCAATTGTTGGAATCAATAACATAGCGGAATAGATTTTTTAAAACTTTTCAGATCGATCATGCATAAAAGATTGTAAACTATATGTAATTGTACTGGAAATACAAAAACAAAATCAAATCAATAAATATAACTGACTTTTGTCGTTTTTTGATTTGATCTTGATTTCTCAAACTTTTTTTTCCTAATGATTAAGACCTAGATTTTCTTCTCCTTCTCCTACCAAGATCTTCTCAAAGTTTTTCTGATGTCAGGGTTGTGTGACAACCTAACAGACTAATTCTTTATATAGGTAAATGTGGAGGACCTAGGTGCAAATAAACTTAAGTTGACTAATTAGGAATTTGTCCATAATTATCTCATAATTAGGAATACATTCCCTAATAATTATACCTTACTCCACTAAAAGGTATAATTGAACTTTAATCCCAGTTTATTGAAACAATTTCATAAAACACCTTATTCCCTCTTGAGTTTTGTAATTAAACCCCTCCACCAGATATGGAGATAATTAGAATTGGATAGCTAAAAACTAATATTCTAATTGTTACCTCCCTTCATATGCTAAAAACTAATATTCTAATTATTTCGTGTTGATCACCATCTTAATAACATATTATTAAGACGATTGGATCCGAATTTAATGATTAGTTAATATTCTTAATATGGATAATATTCCTACCTCAAATAAGATTATGGATTCCTTCTTGCTATTGTATGTCTCCTAGCTTTATACAGTGATTTTCTAAAATACTGAGGTATTGGCCTAATGATAATCAGTCTTATTCCTAATGAATTAAATTCATCATTATATAAAATAGTGTCCATCACTATCTTAGGATTTAGGGCAATTGCTTAAAGTAAACATAAGAAATACATCAATACGGATAGCATACCTTAGATGTGTTTCTTATTATTGTCCTATTTAATGTCTTCCACACCAATACTTTAGATTTAGAGTCCACTACTCTAATGATAGAGATAAATTATTCTATCACATAGAAATCTAAAATGTTACAATCTTTCAGTTGAGATATCCTTATCTCATCACTGACTGTGAACAAATCTAAATTGATCAATACTTAGATTCATATCTCCTGTGTATGAAACACTTTAATGCACATAAATCAAGTTCATTAATCAATCAAGGATTACATTCATCATATGAAATACATGCATTCATAAATAATAAAGAAACTTTAGATAAATTAAATAAGAATTCTTTATTAAAATAAAATCAGTAAGTAGTTTGCTTCATACTTTATTAGTAGACAGCGACAAAAGAAACCCCCAGCTCATTTACTAACTGTCAGACTAGGGAAAGATAAATCTCTTAAGGAGTATGTCAATCAGTTTAATTGGGAGATGTTGGAGATTGAAGAGGCTAAGGAAAAAGTGGCACTCACAGCTTTTATGAGTAGTCTAAAACTTGGTCAATTTGCTTTTTGCATGGCCAAAAAACCTCCAATAAGCATGGTCGAGTCGATGTCTTAGGCTCAGAAACACATGAAGACAGAGGATGCGATGAAAGCTTAGAGAGATGTTGAGGTGACAACCTTTCGGTCAAAGAAGAAATGGTAGAACGAACTCAAATATGACAGAGGATCGAAAGCACCCAGAACCTCTGAGGTAAAAGGTCAATTAAGAGAAAAAAGGAATAGGTTCGATAGGTTGACTAGAGACTTTACTCCTCTGAACTTAAGGATGGAGCGGTGTTTTATGCAATAAAAAATGATCCAGACTTTAGATGGCCAAATGAGTTGAAGGCCTTACATGGATCCAGAAATAGATCTAAATATTACCTGTTTCATAAAGATCACAGGCACGACATGAAGGAGTGCTTTGATTTGAAAAGACTGGTTAAAAAGTTGGTCAGGAAGGATAAGTATAGTGGATTCGCTACTGAGTAATGAAAAGATATGCAAGATAACAGAAGAACTTTACCTTAAAGGAGCCCGACTAGAAGAAGACTAGAAAGAGAACTGCAGGTTCAACAGCTTATGGGAGAGATCAGGGTTATGTCGGAAGGTTTCGTAGGGGAAGGAGAGTACTCCTTAACTCAAAAGAAATATATTAGAGAACTTAAAACAGATCAAGAAGAAATGACCATAAAACAACTAAAAAAAAGAGCGAAGATGGAATCAGCATTAATCACCTTCACCGAGGATGAAGCCTCGAGGTTGAGTCACCTACATGATGACCCTCTAGTCATATCGACTATTATAACCAACTACTAGATATTAAGGATCTTGGTGGACAATGAAAGTTCAGCAGTTATTATCTATTAGAGGGCTTTTAAGAAGATAGAGATTTGAAAAGAGAAGCTACGCTCGGTTTGTTCACCACCGATCGGGTTCGTGGGAGATTATGTGGAATCGATTGGCTTTATCACCTTTCTAGTCACGCTGGGGACTGAACCAGAGTAGGTGACCAAGATGATAAATTTTCTGATAATTAACTGTCTCTTGGCTTACAATACCATACTGGACAAGGGGCTTTGAACTAGTTCAGAGTGGTTACATTAACCTATCATATTTGCCTCAAGTTCCCCATTGAGTAAGGTGTTGGGTGCGTAAAGGGAAACCAAAGGGCAATAAGAGAATGCTATGTCTCATCCCTCAAAGAAAATGCCAACTGAGGACCCTTGATTATGGAAGAGTTGGAAGTCAGAGATAAAAAAGAGGTGAAAAAGGAGAGCCAAGCGACGAGTTGGAGGAGGTCACAATAGGAGACCTCGAGCTTAAAAGAAAAGTTAAGATCGGAGCCACGACAACCAACTAGTGGAAAGGAGAACTCAAATAATTTTTCAGGAAGAATTCAAACATGTTTGCCTAGTCACATGAGGATATGCTTAGCATTGACACTGAGGTCATGGTTCACCGTCTGAATATTTTACCAGGAGTTTAGCTAGTTAAACAAAAAAGAAGAGTTTTCGTACTAGAATGAAATAAAACAATAGTTAAGGAGGTAGAGAAGCTGCTCAAAGCCAAATTTATCAAGGAAGTTCACTTTCCTTCCTGGCTCTATAATATAATGATGGTTAATAAATCTAACAAAATGTAGAGGATGTGTGTAGACTTCTCTGACGTAAATAAAGCCTGCCTCAAAAATAGCTTCCCTCTTCTTGTGATTGATTTGCTATTGAACTCAACGGCCAGTCACCAGATACTTTCTTTTATGGATGCCTTTTGACCTCTCTTAGAATGTGCGTCTAAACTTAACCCCCAAGTGTAAGGGTGTGCAGTGTAGTTTTACCTAGTGAGTCTAGGATCGTATTCACAGAGATCCTAAAGTTTTAGTTTCTAAGTTTTTCTAGGTGGTTCTACTTGTGCTGAAAAATAACTAAGGAAAGTGGTTTGTTTCTTTTGAGTAAAGTTTTCTACTAAGTTCCTAAAGTATAAGAATTAAAGTAAATAATGGAAACAATTGCAAAGAAGTAAATTTTTTAATTAGCAGACGAAAATTAAATAATTCTAAATTCAAATAATGGAAAGAAACCTTGATTTGATGTTCAATTTTCAGGTAGAGGAATATCTCATAATTAAAACCCCTATTATTTTTTCGTAATTTAAATTTCACGTTTTTCTCAAAAGAAGGGAAATAGGAATTAGAAGATATTTCGTTAAAAGTTTTAATTACCACTTACTCAACTTCGTACTCATGTCAAATGAATTACGAAGTTGAAAAATCTTCTTTTATTAAATTTGTGGTTTTGGAATCGATTTGTTTAAGACAAAGGTTTGAAAAACAGTTTTAAAGTGCATAAAAACCTTTTTCAGTGATTCAATGAATTTGAATAAAGAAATTTTTTTTTTGAAAATCTTTTCATATAACAAGACGAAATCCAAGGAAAGTGTATATACGCATACGTATACATGCTGCATATATACCTTTAGGGTTTTAAGTTAATTCAATTTTCTCACCGTACTTTGAAACACCAAATCAAGGATTTAGGTTTCTAGCCTAACATGCTTGTAATAGACATCATAAATCAAAACTGAAAATAATCTAAAATTTTTATGCAAGAAAACTAGAAAGAATGAAAACCAAATAGTGAAGAAAAGCCCTAGATTTAACTAAGCATGCGAAGAACATTCTCACATTTAAAGTAAATTCAAACCAATAAAATAAATAATGAAAAGAATTAAAACTCAGAAAATATTTTTATTAAACTTAAATTTAAAAGTTACCGTACTCCGAAGATGTAGAACGAAAACAATCAAAGCTATCAACAAACCAACAAATATCAAAGGATCTTCCAAACTTAATTTAAGATAAAAAAATAAGAAGAAAAGAAAGAAAAACCCTAGAAAAATATAGGGAAACAGCTGGGAAAAGAACTCTCCCAAAAATACATCTAAGTCCTCTATTTATAGCCTACTTTAAAAACCTAGTAACAGAAAAGTTGGGAATTGTGTTGTGGACGCCTTGTCCAAACGGTTCGCAAGGATGTCTGGACTGCAGTGTAGAATCTTCTTTCAGGAGATGCTTCACTTATAGTCAGGTGTCCAGACCGCACCGTGGGGTGTCCGGACCACCAAGTATCTTTTTTTAGCTTCCAAAAGCTTAGTTCTGCTCGGGTGTCTGGACTCTATAGGGGGTGTCTGGACCGGTTATACTTGTACCACTTCCTAACTTTGTCCTTCTACTCCATTCAAGGTTCCGGTCCATTCTTCACTTCCAATTATTGCTTCATATTATTCTTTTGTTTCTTTTTCCCCGTTTTCTGGATCACTCATCAAATAAATGTCCTCATTTTCACTACAATGAAGAAAACACACCATGTAAATGTAAACAATAATAATTTGTGCAATTTAGTCATGAAATACATGCATTCTACCCTAGTTTGTCGGGTTAGTAATTACACTTTTCAAGTACAATCACCTTTTCTAGTTATAACCAAATCAGGATGTCTGAGTAAGACTGGGAACTTATAGCTTTCACCACTGACCAGGGGTTATACTTCTACGAGGTCATGTTGTTTGGCCTAAAGAATGTTAGGACAACGTATTAGAGGCTAGTAAATTTAATGTTTAAGTCACAGATTGGATGTAATATGGAGGTTTATGTTGATGACATATTGGTAAAAAACAAACAGACCTCCAACCATGTGATAGAGCTAAAGAGACATTCAATGCTCAGAAGGTTCAGATGAAGTTAAATCTAGTAAAATACGCATTTGGCATAGCTTTCGGGAAATTTCTTAAATTTATGGTATCTATCTAGGGTATTGAAGCTGGGAATGCAGTCTTCCTAGTCAACCAAGGATGTCTAGAGGTTAGTAGGCCGCATCACAACCCTCAATAGGTTTATTTCTAGGTCTTCAAACAAGTGTCTCACTTTCTTCAAGATCCTAAGAAAAGCTTTTGAGTGGACTACCAAATGTAAAGCAAACTTTCAGTAATTAAAGCATTACTTAAGGGCAGTCTCTTTGCTCAGCAAAACTATCCTTGGAGAAGAGCTCTACCTCTACCTAGTTGTGTTAGCTACAGCAGTTAGCTTGGCCCTGGTGAAGGAAGAGGACGGGACATAGAAACCAATGTTTTACACTAGCTGAGAACTCATGCAAGTAGAAAAACGATATTCGAAGATGGAATTGCTAGCTTTTGCTTTAGTGATGGTAGCTCAGAGATTGGGGATATACTTTTAGGCTCACATTATTGTGGTCTTGATTGATCAGCCTTAAAGAATATCTTTCACAAACCAAAGACTTCAGAAAGGTTGGTAAAGTAGTCAATTGAGCTCAGTTAGTTTAACATCTAAAACAAACTTCGATTGGCAATTAAAAGACAAACAACAGCTGATTTATAGCAGAATTACTACTTCAATTAAGAATCTACTTAAAGAAGATGCCTTGAATAGACTTGGATCTTGAATGTTGACGACTCATCAACCTATGAGGGAAGTAGAGTGGGTATTGTATTGGTTTCCCCCGAAGGATATATAAAATTGAGTATGCTTTGTGCTTCGAATTTTCAACTTCTAATAATAAAGCAGATTATGAAGCCTTGATAGCCAACCTTTGGATTGCTCAAAGAATGAGGGCAGACCAGATAATAGTACGAAATGATTTTCAGTTGGTGGTAGAGTAAGTACAAGGAGAATATGAAGTCAAAGAAGAAAGTATGATGGGATATTGTCAAATTGCCAAAGATTTAGCTAGGAAATTGTTCAAAATAAAACTAGAAAGTGTCCTCAGATTGGACAGTGAGAAGGTCGATCGACTCACTAGAGTAACCTCTTCAAAGGAGCAAGACCCAGACATGTCAATGGAGTTACTCAACTCTCCAAGCTTCCGAATGCTCGAGCTACAGCAAAAATGAGGTAGATGCATTGTGGGTAAGGCTGATTAGATATTATTTAGAGAAGATATTCCTTTTTAAAGACCAAAAAAAATGAAAAAAGACACAATATTGAGCTATGAAGTATCTGTTGATAGATGATGTCTTATACAGAAGTGATCACACTACGCCATTACTCCGGTGTGCAAATAAGGAAGAGGTAGACTATATATGAAGGGTTTTACAGGAATTACTCAGGGTGGAAGATGTTGGCTAGGAAGATCTTAAAAAGGATGCCCAGAATCTGGTAAAGAGATGTGATAAGTGTTACAGGTTTGCCAACGTTGCAAGACTACTGACTTAAGAGTTGACTCGATCCAGAGCCCTTAGCCCTTTGCCTAATAGGAAATTGATATTATCGGTCATTTTCCTTCAGGCAAAGGTCAAAGAAAGTTTGTTGTGGTAGCCATTGACTACTTTACCAAGTGGGTAGAAGCCGAGGCCCTACCAAATATAACAAAACAAAACATGAAAAAATTCTTGTGGCAAAGGATCGTCTGTAGATTTGGAATTCCAAAGGTTGTGGTGATTGAGAATGTAAAGCGGTTTGAAGGGCAGTTGTTCAATGAACTTTGTGAGTAGTTTGGTATCAACTACCATTACTCATCTCCTGAGAATCCACAAGTCAACAGTCAAGTGGAAGTAACTACTTGATCTCTCTTAAAAATCATCAAGACTAGGCTAGAGAAGGCAAAAAAGGCTATGATAGACGAGTTGTTGAATAAACTTTGGGCCTATAGAACGACCAAATATACTCCTACCAATTACACTTCTTTTTTTCTTGTCTTTAGTATTGAAGCCGTAATACCAGTTAAGATTGGTCTTCTTAGCCCGAAAGTTGAACTTTATGATCTAGAAGCAAATGAAGAAACACTAAAGGTTGACCTGGACCTACTCGAGAAAAAAAAAATGCTACAAGGCATTGTTTGAATAGCAGCTTACTAGCAAAAAATGAGGCAGTACCATAGCAGAAAGGTTAAGGAAAGAGAATTCAAGTTTAGGGACTTGGTCTTTAAGAGAGTGAACCAGACAATGAAAGATGCTTGAAAAGAAAAACTTGGGCTAAACTGGAAAAGGCCCTACATCGTAACCTCCTACACAAAAAAAGGAACTTGCTAGCTTCAAGACTTTAACAAGAAAACCCTACCTCATCTGTGGCATGGGAAACACTTGAAATTTTATTATGTTTAGAGTAATTATCAACTCTTTCTTTTCAGACTGAATTCTCTATCTTGAATATCAAATAAGGTTTCGTTAACTTAAGTATTTAATAAAGTTTCTTTAAAGAGTCTTTAACACATGCTATTATTTCTTTTGATACGACAGGTATGCAATAATAGCTTGGTCAGTCTAAGAGTACTGACCGATGAAAGAAAATTGTCTGCTAGGCTAAAAATAACTAAAGGGGAGATCGACAGCTTGGTTAGTCACTCTCAGACTGACCGACAAAGAAAAATTATCTACTAGGTCAAGAGAGCTTAAGGGGCAGATCGACAGTTCGGACTGACTGACGAAAAAAAAACTACCCGCTAAGCAAAGAGAGACTAAAGGGTAGATCGACAACTCTATCGGTCTGAGAATAATCGATCGATGAAGGAAAATTATCTGTTACGCCAAGAAAACCTAAGGGCAGATCAGTAGTTTGGTCAGCCCGAGAGCGACTGATTGACCAATTGAAGAAAACTGCCTGCTAGGCTAAGAGAGTCTAAAGGACATTTTGACAACTCGATCGATCTGAGAGCGACTGAACGATGGTAAAAAACTATCTGTTAGGCCAAGAGAGCCTAAAGGACAGATCAACAGTTTGATCGGTTCGAGAGCGAGCAAGCGACCAATGAAGGAAAATTACCTACTCGACCAAGAAGATAGAAGAGGTAGATTGACAGCTTAGCTGGCCTAAGAATGGCCGATCGGAGCCAAAAAATACCTACATCAATAAGTCAATAGAAGTAATTGTGAGAGCTCAAAAGACATAAATAATTTGTTACATGTTTATAGCCTTAGGGGCCTTAAAAGGACAACTATGTCAAAGGAATAGCTTAACCTTAGTCAAATTTAGGTAATTTGGTCAATTTACTTTATAAATTAAACTTATGCACACGCATTGCACATAAAACGAAATAAGATAAGTGTATAAAAATATATATGTGACATAAAGGAGGTAATAACGGAAGAAAACGATAGTATTATATATAAAATGAATGTAGTTCTAATAAGAGGCTTAAAGGCCAATCAGAACTTACAAGTCAAAAAAAGAAAAAGAAAGACAAAATTTCTTCACAAAAACCTCATAAGGCTCAATTCAGGAATAGAGCAGAAAGTTCGTCAGACTTAGGCATCATTGCCTTGACTCGAATGTGTCTTGGAGTCATGGCCTTGGCTTTCCTGCTTGCCAGTACTAGTAATGTCTCCCAAAAAGGTCATCTCGAATAGGTTAAGGTCAGAATAAAGTTTGAGAACTTTTTTTTAACGTCCTCAAAGCTATCCTCGAAGGCCTCAGTTAGCCAATCTTGGGCTTCATTGCTCTGTTTGAAGTCTTTGACTGCCTTGGCCACCTTTACCTTGATTTAGCCCTAGAGTTCTTCTAATAGCCTTCTCCTATTTGAAGCTAGCTCGATGGTCTATTCTTTCAAATTTGATTATGTGGCTAAAGCATTAGCAAGGCCATTGGCTTGGGAGATTGCCTCGTCATGGGCTTTAAGAGCTTTTGTTAGGTCTGCTACTTGTTATCATCTCTCAATGGTGAGAAAACAGTACACCTTAAGTGTAAGATGATTGGTTGTAGCAATTTAAATTTGTAAACGGTAAAGTAGCGATCGTACCCACAAGGACAGGATTAATGAACTTACAATTTTTCTTCTCTTGTTAGTAGGTGTTACACAAGAAAAATCAAAGAAAATTGATTAGTTTTGAAATAAAACCTACCTAGGCATTTCATCAAACGCATAGGAAGTAACAATTAAATCCAATTTTAAAATTTTTGATAGAAAATTTGATGAAACTAAAATACTATAAAAAGATTTTGGATGAAACCAATTCAAGTAGTGATTTCTATGGACTTTCAAGGAGAATAATGACTAGTCAATTTGGTTGTAACATTAAGTTTACTTGGTTGAATATCTAGATCGAATACTTAGAATGTAATAATTCATAGAGTTCTAGGTGACAATTCACGTACAAAATCCTTAAGATCCGACATGTAAAATTTCAATTTACATGGAATATACAATTAACAGTTAATCAAGAAATATCAACTGGTGGTTTCAAAGGATCTAAACTATTCATTACGAATCCAAGGGAAATTGAACATTGAAGTACAATTTAAAACGTTGATTAAATGATTTGGTTACAACATTTAGTTCATGTAATTGAAAACCTAAATCAAACATTAGAGTGTATAACCTATAGAAAGTACACGTAAGTTCTATATTAGAAATCTACATTCAATTTCTCAAGAAGGTGCATGAGAATTCTAATTAGCAACTAACATATAATCTATATAAGCTATACAAACAAAGCAAGATCTAGAGTATGCAATTAACAACTTCAATAGATCTAAACAATTCAATCATCATTCGTAGAGAATTCTCAAGAAAATCAAATATTAAAACTTAAAGTACCTTGAAAATCTATATAGATCCACCACTTTCCTTGATTTGAATTCAAAAATGAAGACTATTCGAACATTGTAGAAAAGAAACTTCAAATATGTATTGATATTGAAGTAACTACAAAAGAATTCTTGAAAAGAAAATAGAAAGAAAAATATTTCTAGCTATCAAACAAGATCTAAATTCTCTTTCTACAACTATATATCTACTCTATCTTTAACTATATATATGTATGCCTTTAATATCAGCAATTACCCTCTATTTATAGCACAACCTAAATATTTAGAATGATCAAATAGCCCTTAAAACTAATAAAAAATTATAAAATTTTGTAGAGACTCGCATAGTTTAAACTAAGGTTCAAACCATCCTTCTATACTTAGACAAATTTTGAACTTTGAAGTTAGGTTGCTCTCGATGATTTGAACTAAGGTTGGTTTGAACCTTGGTTCAAATCATTTCTTGATACTTACAAAAATTTGAGGCTTAAATATTGCATTGCTCACTGTTGTTTAAACCAAGGTGCAAACCAAGTATGGTATGAACCTTGGTTCGTACCACCTTCATGACTTCAAAGATTTCTTTAGTTTTTGATGTTTTACTCTTTTGTTGTTTGAACATTAGTTTGCACCAAATCCTTAATACTTCATTTTTTCATCTTTTTAAAACTCCTTTATTTTTTCTTTTTGCTTCACATACAGATGGGACTTTTCTACTTGCATTTTTATGTTAATTAGGCCTCCAATTCATAAAATTAATTATTAAAAATTGCAATAAGCACAAAACACAAGTGTACGAGAAATATATAATAAAATTAAGTATTAAGTGAATGTATTTATGTAATTAGTACATCAAAAAGTATATAGAAGTGTAATTATTATGTGCTAATCATCTACCCCAGCCACCTCAGCCTTGGTGCAGGTCTTCTCTAGCTTGGCCTGTAGCTTGGACACCTTAGTAGTAAGGAGCTCATTCTTTTTATACTCCTTACAAAGTCTCGGTTGTTCTCGAGATATTTGGTGCCGATTTCAGAAGTGAAAAGCATTATCTGAAATAGCAAATCAGAGATAAGTAATCAAGTGAACGTATAATACTGAATGAAAAGTCAAAGACATCACATTCACTAGATCATGAGCCATACTCTTGGTGAGCTTAGTGGGAGGAAGATCCCCAGATTACACCAGGTCATTAGGAGTGATAACACCTTCCATTCTTTTTATTGCAAGCCCAGCATCAGCCAGTATGTTCTAAGACCAACTGGGCTGCGAGGAGGATGGAAAAACCACATCGACAAAGGAAAGACTAGTAAGGAGGGCCAAAAAGAAGGCCAGACACCTCAGTAGTTGCCACAAAACCTCGAAAATAAGACCCTTAGAAATAAGAGCGGATATTAGTTCTTTATCTTGAGGGTCAGCTCGGGAATCCATTCTTGAAACGAGCTAGCATCACCTAGCTTCTACTTCTTGCAGAGCCTGGATTTTGATCCAGAAGATGGCTTCCTCCCCAAACTTTTGTACTTATATTTGTTGAATTTCATTTTTTCATACTTTAGGAAGTCAGCAGTGGCAATATTAGTATCTATAATAATGCCGAAAAAATATATTAGCAATACATAAGAAGGCAAAAAAAATTAAAACTATAAAAGAACTCACTTTTCTCATTTTCAAACTGGAGAGTTTCCGAACTCGATTCAGGGTTGAGCATTTCCGCCATCACCAACACATTGGAGTAGTGATCAAAGTATTCTTGAGTGAGGTTTATTCTTTCTAATTATCTCTCAGATACTTTGGGTCAAGTTGTGGTTGAACAAGATGACAAGACGAAATTAGGATGACACTAATTGAGGGGCATAAATAAAAATTAAAAGACCGAGTTGAGGTCCAGCTCGGATGGTAGCATACCCTCTTCGCTCGATCGACTATCTTCATCCAATTCCCAGGGATAATGAACCAACCTATCTTCATCCAATTCCCAGGGACAAAACTCCCAACCATTACCATACAAGAAGAAAAAATGATTTTTCTAGTGTTTAATAGAGGAGGGACAGCTGACTACCAAGTTATAGTCCTTTACCTGGACTGCGAAGTAATACTAGTTTCAACCAGCCTTGACGAATCAGTAACAGTACAGGAACTCATTTTCTAAGATGTGCTCCTGGGTGGTGGCCTTCCATTTCATCGCACAACCTACCATGATGTTTTAGCTGTTTGGTGTGAGCTAGGTTGGGTTTAGACTTAATCTAGCTAAGACCTCTTTAATTGGTTGAGCTAGAAGAAACCTAAGCTAACTTAATAAGGCAACCTTATAAGCTGTGATGACACCTGGCATGATTGAGAAGCCAGCTGAGTCCTCAAGCACTGGCCACAAATACGACAAATGTTTTAGTGGTTGGAAGGCCATAACCATTTTCTTCAACTGAGATCTATCAGTTATAGAATGAATCTCGACATAGTCAAGATTCATATCTCCTATTTCCAATGTAAATGCTCCCTTTTGCTGAGGGTCGAGAATACATGTGGACAAATCATGAGCTTGCATGGGTGAGGAACCAAGGGCATTGGCCCCTTTTCTAACTGGAGTATCAAAGAAGATCTCGTCACTGTCTTTAGTAAGGATTAACGTCCGATGAGGGGGAGCCATAGAATCGGAAATACTTAAAGAATGCACTCTATGGAAGTAATATTCAAAGATCATTAAGATAGCTACAGATTTAAGAAAAATGGGGTCGGCTATAACTCTAGAGGGTTAGGAAGACAACGCTCCTTCTAGTAAAATCATAAACAACGAAGGAAAAAATAAAACATAAAAATAAAAGATGCAAGTACGTACTAAAAAGAAGACAAAGAAGGTTTTTCAAAAAACTAGCAGGTCCAAATATGGAGAATTGATTTAAGTGGGACGTAAAGTAGGTGAAAAAAACAAATAACGTAAATAAATACGGAACTGATTTTGAAATTAATAGCTTCGATTTAGCCACATGATGAACATCACGTGAGAACAATCTGTGAGAATTTTAAGAGGTGCATCCCTCTTTGATGAGTGGCGGCTAGGTGAAGGGATGTGACTTTTTCATATATAGTGCAATGATGAGAACTGGCATGTAATAAATGCGCACACAGCCCGGAAACAACTAAACTACCAAATTTTCTCAGCTCTGCTAAGAGACCTTGGGAATCGGGGACAATTGATGATGAGGAATTTCAAGCTCATCTAAAACAACACATATGTCCCTGACAACACGAAGACCACCTTAGCCAAAAAGGAGGTTGGTCCACCGAGCTGGTTACTCCAAGCTCTGAGCTCCCAAGGTTAAAGCCCAAAAATCAATCAGTTGGTAAGATAAGTACGAATGATCAACCGTTCGCGATTCGTGCCAAAAACACCGAAACAAGATTATTGCAAATAAGGAATGAATCTCCCATGGAAGAAGAAATCCAGTGTTTCCATAACCTATTAGGAAAATCACGTCAAATTAGGGAATGTCACCATATCCAGCCATAATTACATGGAGAATCCTTATAAATGAGGCGAGAGAACCCTATATCAGGTACGTCATTATTTTTTTTATTGTCATTTTCCTGTAATCATCCCTCAAGAACATTACTGGCTTAATCATTGGAGGCACTTGGCAGGCACTACATTAGTATTAATAGTTGGCAGGTTCCGAGTCGGAATTTGGATCAGGATCACGACGTTTTAGTATCATTAATATAATTATATGTAAAAATCATATGAGATATCCTTTGCATATTTATATTATATAAAATGTTCAAAATACTCTTGAAATTTTCAATAATTAAAAAAAAATACAGAGTGTTGTGCCAAGTACATGATTATTCACAATATTTTTGTTTTATTTCATTGTTTTACATTTTTAGGTATTAACTTTAATTTTGGAAATGAAACTGAACTATAGTTTGCGAAGGTAGACTTTTTTTTTTTTAACATTTCAAGAATTAATTGGTGTTTCACCCATTGTATATATAGTTTACGGGAGTAAGAAATATTTTATATGTTTTTCTCACATTGACAATATTATTTTTTATTTAAAATTAACAATCAAATTACCAAAAAAATTTAATTATAACAAGCATTTCTAGTATTTGAGTAAATATTGAGAATATTTATTTATAATTAATCAAATGTTATACCATGATAAATATAATTTCTCCTTAAATTAATTAAAATTTGATAATGTTTTAAAGTTGGGTAATACTAACATGGTTTTTGGCAGCCGAAATTTTGAGTAACTTTTGATAATTTTTTATATTTTTTTGTGCGTTGTAATTTTTGATGTGTCTGATGAATAAAAGTGAAATTTTTAGCAAAAAAATATAACTTTTAAGCGTTTGGTAAAATTATTACTGTAACAGAGTAGAAAAGTAGTAACTTTTCAGAAAACCAAACTAAAGCAAATCAAATTGAATCTTTTCCAACTAGGCGGGGTTGATTATATGGATTTGATGACACCAATCAAATCTGTTAAGAGTCATATCCTCCGTTAAATTAATGTAGGTCAGGTCATATTTAATAGTAACTTTCTGACTACTCTAAGGTCTCTCTATTATAGTAGAGCAGAAAAGTAAAAAAAAATTATGACTTTATCAAATGATCAATTACTGTGATAACTCAATTTTTAATAATTCTTTGTATTATTTTCTTCCAAACGATCTGTAAATTGAGGAGTCGGACAATAATTTTGAATTAATTTTCTGTTAAGATTTTTTTTTATGTTTTATTTTTCTGCCCCCGCAATTAGGGGCTGCGAAGGAGTCTGTCCTCAACTTTCTTCACTGTTATGACTGGCATTTTCGTTGGACTTTCAGCTTCTTTTGTCCACACTCTCCATGTCGCCCGCCCCCACGGCCCACACACCACACAAGTCACTCTCCTCGTTCCCAATCTCTCTCTCTCTCCATCTCTATCTCTCTCTACTTCTCACGTTGAAGAGTTTTTAGTTTTTTTTTGAAACTGGAAGAATTTTTAGTTCTTATCTCTTTTAATTATTCACCAACCAAAGCAGCACTTCACTCTAGTGTACTCTCCCCCACTCTGTCTCTGTCTCTCTCTCTCTCTCTCTCTGCGTGAAGAAAAGTACCTGATGAGCTTTTAGTCCCTTGAGGCGTCTTTGGAGCTGCCACTTCACATATGTCGTGTGCTTAACGGGAAAATAGAAACCCCTCTTAAACCCCCCAGAAGAGAGAAGAAAAATCATATATACAGTACAGATGGTTCCTGTTTACAAGCCGGTTTCGCAATGAACACTTCTTGGCTTTCTTCTTGACCCCACACAGACTCTTCTGTGTTCTCCTGTCCTTCCTCCGCCTTCTCATCGTCCAATAATTTTCTCTCTCTCTCTCTCTCTGTTCTTTCTCTCTGTTCTTTCTCTCTCTTCATTTCTCATCATTTCTTATCTTCCTATAAGTCTCTAATAATCTGTGTAAAAATTACCAAAAAAAAAAAAAAATAATGTGTAAAGTTTGACTGCAAAAACGACATTTCTCGAGGCCCAAAAGCGGGACCCATTTACAGTTCGTGTTCGCCTCTTTTCTTCCTGCTCATCTTCTCGCCTTCTCTCACTCTCTCTCTCTCTCTCCAACAGACCCCATTTGTGATTTTTGGAAGAAAAAACCCAGCAACCTAAACCAATCAATCTTTCTCCAGGGCTGATTAAGAAAGCTGGGCAAGAAAACTCCCATCCACAAGTCCTAGCGAAAACAATGAGCCACTTGGATTTCTTCAGGAAATTCAAGCGCTTGACCCCTTCCGAGCCCTTACAGAGCATGCTTGTCCTCTTCTCAGTCTCTAGTTTTTTCATCCTCTGTTTCGTTTATTTTCACTACCGGCCAGCTGTGCCTGGAGGGTTTCGCTCTCCCAGCTCGGTTACATGGTTTGGTCTCAATGTGTCGTTGGACGAGAATCAAAGGCCAGGGTTTCTTGAAGAGGGTGGCGATGAGTGCGATGTTTTCGATGGGAATTGGGTTTGGGACGATACTTACCCTCTGTATCGGTCCGAAGATTGCATGTTCTCTGACCCAGGATTTCGATGTTCTGAGAATGGCAGGCCTGATAGTTTCTACACAAAATGGCGATGGCAGCCTAGGAATTGCAACTTGCCCAGGTTCCATTTTTGATCTTTCCTTCAACTCTACTAGCGTTATATTGAAACACATGCAGTCAGAATCCCATCACCACAATTTTTACTGAATGACTTGTGAGGTTGTGGTTCGTATATATATATATATTTTATAATTTCTGTAGTTCTCTACCTATTTGTTGATTTTGACCTTTTTCGTTGATAGTTTTCTCAATTTTATTTAAATGTAACTCTGATCTGTGAGTACGAATTATATTTATCTTCTTGAGGCTGAAAAATTATAGCATGATATTTAATTAATTGCTAAGTAAGGCCTTCTTTCTTGTTGATTCGTTCTGGTATTTTTTGGGTTTTTCTTTTCCCTTGATTGGCATTCTTTTTTATTCGATAGTGAACTCTGGCTTTGTTCGTTTTCAAGTGCTGAATATATATATATATTATAAATATGTCATTCAGATCATCTTAGCAATCTTTTCCATATGAGCATTGTTTTTTTCTCCTTGCTTGTTCCAAGTTATTTCTTATATCTCTGACTACCTACCCTTTATTTACTTACTAAGGCCGTCTCATAAGTTTTTGTTTTCTTTGTTGCTACTCGAGTTTTTAAAAATTCAAAATGAAAACATGTTTGGTGACTTTTTGTTGCCATACTTTGAAAAAAAAAAAAAAGGGTTTTCAATTTTTTTTTTTTTAAATTTTGTTTTCTTTTTTGTAACCTTCTATTAGAAAACCATCACTCCATACTACCACAAATAATCATTACCATCCCTTATCGCCACCACCACATCCAATAATAAACAGTGCCACTCCCCACTACCGTTGCTGCTGCAACTCTCTACCACAACTACCGCCATTTCCCACACGCCCACCACCATCAATTGCCGTATTCACTGTAACTATTGCTATTTCATACCATTTTTATCATATTTCTTAATTTTATTTTAAAAATATATGTAAATATCAAACATATTTTCTATTTTTGTTATCAAATAAAAACATAGAAAAAAATATTAAAAAAAAGGCGATATCAAAAGGCACCTAAAATTAACTGTTTCAGTTGTTTTGCTTGTAAATTTTATTTAAGTATTCAATTGCAAAAAAATGTAGATGAGGAGTGGAGAAAAAATGTAGAGAAGAACAATATTTGGTTTCTAATTTTCTCCCACGCACCTATGATGTGTGCCTTATGGTTATTTCTTATGACTCAGCATTGAACTTTTGTGCTATAATTTCTAATTGGGAATTCATACTGCTATTTTTAAAAAAGTTTCATTACCCTTGTAGATCAGGTTTAACTATTCTTGTTTTTGGGGATTAATTTCTTCCTGTTGTTTAGGGCTATAAATGACCTGAGCTTGAATGCTAAACTTGTTTACTAAACGAGCTCTTATTTATTTATTTTTTTTGTTTTTGTTCCTCTCTAATTGGGCTCGGCTCATTTACTAACGAGCGAGTCTTATATCAAGCCTGAATTGTTCATGAATATCACTTCATCAGTATTCTTTTTTTTTGGTAAGTAAGAATTCATCAGTATTCTTTTATATTATAAGAAACAATTTCATCATGATCAAGTAAGTTTTTTTAGGTTTCAAGAAATAACTTTTAACTTATTGTTATTTATATGAAAATTTTGTTATATTTATATATTTGTCATGTAATCACTAACATAGCAATATTGTATAATTTTAATTACTAACTTACATGAATGTAGCATATAAATTTAAAATATTATTGTGGGACATCATAGTTCATAGTGTAATTAGTTAAGAAGCACGGACACTGACACATGATATATACGTGACATGGCATGATTCGGATATGCGATAAATTTTCAAAAGATGGTGGACATGAGATTGCATGGATATGGAAAAAATTATAAATATTTTCATATCATATCAATGTTTTATTCAAAGATAATAAAAAATGCATGAAAACACTATTTAGAATTGAAAAACAGAACTATGTACCTTCTACCTTTATTTTTTGTAATATCTTCACATAACAATTACCTTCTATTAAAATTAAAAAAAAAAAAAAAAGTAAATCAACACATCATTTGAAAAAATGTAGTTCTTTCATAAAATATATCATAACATGAAAATGTGAATATAATTTATTAACAATTCCTAATTCAAATCCAAATAAATAAAAAATATGAAGGTATACCCTTCGAATGCTTAAGAAAAAAGTATGGAAAATTCACAACAAACATTTTGTGCCATCATTAGAGTGGAAAATTGGTCGAGTGTCTTTAACGTCTCCTTCGTGTGTCCCCAGTGTCTTCCTAAAGTGTACGAAGCCCAAAAAGTGTAACAAAAATTGGGACCGCTTGTCTGAGACATTACCACTGCATGTTGGCCACGTGTCCGTGTCCGAAGAGTGTTTGATGCACCTAGATGCTAGCTTCCAAAGAGTGTCCATGCTTCCTAGTTACTAATATAGAAATATTTCGGCTAAAGATTAATAAATTATAATGCAATTTTTATAATAAAAAAACAGTGTATCACTGTAGAAGTACAATGTATTTATTAATGTATTTTAGATGTATATTAGTTAATTTCATATATAAGTATTATAAGCTGTGCTGGACGCTATTCAGACTCGTAAACGAGCCTAATTTTTTTTTGGTTTTGTTCAAGCTCGGCTAATTTATTAAATGAATGAGTTGAGCCAAGTCTTAGTCTGTTCTTGAATGGTATCGGTTCATTTACAGAGTTCTAGTGGAGGTGGTTGACTTTCTTATTGTAATTGTTTCTTTATCTCCTTGTATATATTTTCATATATAAATTTATTTCTTATTATTGATTTTTCTTTAAACTGAATTAATTTTTGGGAACTTTACTAAATATTTATTGAAGAAGAAAAGAATGGACTCGTCGAATAGATGAGTCCATTGGAGACAAATGCTGGCTTAAAAATATTCCTCGGTCCTAGGTAACTGTTGTAGTCATTTTCCATTTTCTATAGTTTTTTCTTCTTTTTTTTCCACTAATTATTACAAAATATCTTTGCAAAATATATGAATATATGCATTTAGCATTCGCTCCTCCCAATACAACTAATGCTTCCATCAAATTTTCATTCTATCTGCAGTTTGACTTGGGTGATAATTCTGTCTGGGGCAAGTATTATTTGCTGCATGTGCAGAATGGAACTTTGTTTTTGTATTTGTTTAATAATTAAGCTTGGCTTAGATGAGTGATTAGAGGGAACTGAAGCATTTTTTTTTTTAATTTTAAAATTTGGCCATCTCTTTTAAAAGCAGATTTGATGCAAAGGGCATGCTGGAAAAGCTGCGGAATCGCAGGCTTGTTTTTGTTGGTGATTCCATTGGAAGAAACCAGTGGGAGTCCCTTCTCTGCAT
The DNA here is from genome assembly GCA_035590655.1 of Pouteria glomerata. Classification (NCBI taxonomy): domain Eukaryota; kingdom Viridiplantae; phylum Streptophyta; class Magnoliopsida; order Ericales; family Sapotaceae; genus Pouteria; species Pouteria glomerata. The sequence continues at coordinate 7,979,226 of JAVXUM010000011.1, read as the reverse complement.
GCTTTCATCTGCAGTTCATGATAAGGCTTCAATATTTGAAGTGAATGGGAGCCCAATCACAAAGCATACTGGTTTCTTGGTGTTCAAGTTCAGGGATTTTAACTGCACTTTTGAGTACTATAGAGCTCCTTTTCTAGTGGTGCAGAGTCGGGCTCCAGCTGGAGCTCCAGAAAGGGTGAAGACTACCTTGAAACTGGATCAATTGGATTGGACCTCCTCGCAGTGGAAAGGTGCAGATGTGCTGGTTTTTAACACTGGGCATTGGTGGAATTATGAGAAGACTATACGAGGGTCGGTACATAATTTTCTGAAATTCTTTGCCTAGCTGTAGTTCATCCATGTGTTAGTTGTTTCTACATTATGATTCTTACTTGTTACACAAAGAGGTTGTTCAAAGAAGGAAACCTCAATTCAGATTTGTTTTTATGGGAAGATAAATTATCATTAAAATTACAAGTTATGCCTAATAGTTGCCATATGGACTAGTATTCCAGTATGTGAGTGTAAAGATGGATCAGAAAAGTACCTCTCTTGTGCTTCTGCTCAACCTGTCTGTTATTTTAGGCACTTGAAAAATAAAAATAAAGTGGATCATGGCTAGTATAACTAATATTATAAATTATATTTAGTAAATAAAAATTAAATTAATATATTTGTATAGATGGTACAATCAATTTGGCTTTCAAATTTTGGATTATATATAACAATTAAGAAAAAAAGAAGTTAAATTTTAGGAAGACTGGTCCATAAACTAATTTTTTTAACCCAAAAATTTATACGTACTATTGGTGGTGTTTTTTAGACCAAGGTCAATCATTTTTATAAATTTTAAGGAGAGGTTGAACCATGGTATAAATTTTTTTTAGTCAAAAATTTGCACATGCAGGTGATATTTTCCCAAACTCAAGGGAGGCCATGCCCCTCTTTAACTTCATCCCTGAATGATATACTAGTGTGTTATTTATGTAAAGTTGACTATGCAGATCTTGTATCCCATTTGAACTTTGCCTGACCTTTGGATTCATATACTTGATAGGGGTTGTTACTTTCAGGAAGGGAAGGAAGTGAAGATGGAGATGAGTGTCCAGAGTGCGTTGCGGAGGACAATGGAAACATTGTTGGACTGGATCGAGAGGGAAGTTAATTTTAGCAACACCCAGGTCCTTTTTCGAAGCTATGCTCCTGTACACTTTAGGTTTGTATCTTTATGACATTTTTTTATTGTTCCCAATAACTTTAGTGCAAGTGCAAAGATTAGTTGTTCCCAATAATTTTTACTACAAGTGCAAAGATTGGCCTTGTTAGGGAAAGCTGAAAATTTGAAGAGATGTAACTAACTCATTCACATCTCAGTTTTATCTGTTCTTTTTCTTATATAGAAATGGTTCTTATTATTTATAAAAGGCATGTGTACAAAAGGTACGAAGTTGAGCTTGACTGCGCCTGGTCAGTCACATACTTTTGATCCTCATATTTTTTTTCCCAATCTACTACTTATTTTATTCATTTATTTTTGGTAAATTTTATTCAACTCTCGCCCTGCCAAAAATTGCTGTATGTTAAACTCCTTCAAATGGTAATTATTCTTATTTTTACAGGAACAATGATTCTAAATTTTGTCTTGAATTTCTATTTTCTAATTTGTGTTTAAATGTGTCCATCAAGCTTATGGCGTCAAGTTTGTCCTGTAAAATACGGGGGTCCTTTGAATGTCCTGAAACATTTTCATGAATCTGGGTTGAGAATGCAATTTTCATTCTTTGACATTCCTCACCTTACAATTTGTTTTTTTAATTTTTTTTTTTTCACCTTTTGATTTGATCATGAGTATAATTCAACTCAGAGTCTTTGTGGCGTAAAGTGATATATTTTGTTCTGAAGTACTTCAGTATAAGTCGTCTAATGCAGTTTTAGTTCTGCAAAATGTATCTTTCAACAGATGCTTGATGAAATCTATCTAATTTAGACAAATTTACAATAAATTATACATTTACATATTTCCTTTTTAACTACAAGATTGCAGCAAGATAATTAAATAAACCTAATAGCAAAAACACATCTAATAAAAATCAAGGGATTGGACCTGTTTCTATTACCTTGGTTCTCTATTTGATCTACCATCTTGGTTCTCTATTTGATCCACCAAGATGGATTTCTCTCTTTTACTTTATTGTTGATAGTTAAAGACTCCATTAATATAATCAAGTTTTGTGCTGATGTACTTGTATTGCTATATTAGTATACCATGCACAACAATAAATAATCACTGATTTAACAGAGGTGGTGACTGGAAGACTGGTGGTAGCTGTCACCTGGAGACGATGCCTGATTTGAGTTCATTACCTCTTTCAACTGAAACGTTGGTTCGCTTAAAGACTGTGATTGATGTGTTAACAGAACAGTCAAATAAGTCACAGTCGAAGAAACTGGAATTATTGAATGTGACATGCATGACATCACAGAGAAAGGATGGCCACTTGTCCTTGTATTACTTAGGGCCGAATGAACTGGCCCCTCTCCATCGGCAAGATTGCAGTCACTGGTGCCTGCCTGGTGTCCCTGATTCATGGAATGAGCTTCTCTATGCACTCCTCCTCAAGCGGGAGTACAGTCGCACACAGAATCCAGTGAAGGCTTCTCAACCTCAGTGTGATCGGTGAGGAAAGTTTTCCTGATCTCACCAGCAGGTTGATGGGAAAGTTGTGTATCCCTAAAGCAACTTAATCTGTTTGTCATTCATTGGTTAAAGAGGCGAAGTGGTTGTGGGCACTTACACAACATTTTCACTGTGAATCAACTGCCTCTCAATATATGGCATAGTTTTCCAGTGAAGAACGAGAATGAGGTGCAGATCTTATCTGATCAGTGCATTTGTTGTTGTATCCAAGGATCAATCTTGTTCACACATCATATTGCATATTTTGTAAACAAGGAAAGTGAAGTTGTGCTACTTATGAAATGACATCTGTGCCAATGTACAACAACACAGCCTACTCTGTTGCAATAACCAGGCAAGGTCAAGAAATTCCTGGCAGAAGATTTCCAGTACTTTCCAGAACTTGTGACATGCTTGCAATTGATTCTGCAAAGACTACAATTTTTGGGACAGTTTTGGCCTTTTTTTTCTTTTTTGGGAAATTCAACAGTTAGTTGAACAACTCAAACAGTTAGTAGAGATATACACAAATATTGTCTTTTTTCATATCGTCATTCATATAGGGGACAGAAATCAAATACATAGATGTTCTTGACATTGTCTACTGTATCTTTGTGTGTATGAATAAAGTTTGGAATGCTATTGCTGTTTGTTCTTTTTTGGTTGTAACCACATCTATGAGAATTCAGGATTAATACTGGTGGTTTGTCCATGTTAGAGAAGTTTTTTGTGTTACACCATGTGAGTTTTGTGGAATATGGAAAGCATTGTCGACCATAGTCTCATCTACTGGTTCAAGAACACATGATGATGCTTCATTGGCCCTTATATACTCTACAATTTACTGATGCACCCTACCGGTACACAAGATTCACAAGAGATGATGCATTGGCATTCTGTCATAGTGAGTAAGTTTTAAAGGGAACTGTGCTTGTTTTCGGACTACATTAATATTTTATTTTTTTCTCAATAATGTTTGAGTAAGTCTTTCCAATTTTCATAATTGAGTTTTACTGAGAGCCTTTATTAAGGCCTTAGGTGGCGGTAGAATTTCTAAACTCATCCCAGCAAATCTCTCTGCCCCTGGTTCTTACTGCTTCACCTAAGTGCTGTGCAAGATTTTACTTACTCCAAGTTTAGTTTCCTTAACTGAGTTTATCTTTTAATTTTGCAGGTTTATCAAAATTCATGTTCAGTAGCAAAAATGGAAATTTGAACCCAGTGAGAAAGTACCGATAAATTATAGCAAAGGTATGTCATTAGTCAATATGCATTCTCAGAACTAATGGCTGCTTTAAAACAACTATCTTCTTTCTTATTCTGCTTTTTTCATTTTGATTCTTTTGGTCGGACTTAGGTAACCTTAATTTTCTTGCATAGTCAATATTGTGATTCTGTACAATAACAGGGGATCATTATGCGCTTTGTTACATAAATTAAGGTTTGAGTATGGGCACGTGTGTGGACATGTCACCTCCCAGAGCCTTAATTTTAGATGTTGGGGTATATTTCTAAAAGTTGGGAATAGATACGTGGGCATTCCATGAACATTTAAGAAAAGGTAGCCTTGAAGCAATGGTAGAGTTTTTCATTGCCATCCGTGTTGAGAATTTAGGCCTCCGAATTTCACTCTCTTGGGATCTACTGTTGACAAAATATCAAGAAAAACAGAGAAATAATAACAGCACAAAAATTTATACGGAAAACTCCCAAACCAGAGAAAAACCACAGACACTCAGAAAAGAAAATCCACTATTTGAAATTTTTTTACAATCACACAGTTTTTCCTCTCATCCAATACCCCAAGACATCGACAAAGCAATTTCCTAAAGAAATTTCTATCTCTCACCTTACAAAAGAAGACTTTAACTAGAGTTTCAGTTCTTTATCTAAATCTTTAATCAGTGTGTCTTCTCCAAATAAAAAGGAGCTTTTATTTATAACCACACAAGGACTCCCTTCCTTAGGAGTAAACCGATGTGGGACTCCCAAAGGAGCCACAACACCAACAATTTGGGGGTCATGGGTAAGGTTAGGTACATATCACCCAGACCCTGCATTGCCTTTTTTTATTTGTTTTTTTTTAATGTTTGTATGGTATACTAACATAAAATGCACTTATTATTTAAGACTGTATTCGAAATAAAATAAAATATAGACAAAAGAAAGTGATTTTTACATTCAAAATAAAATGGAATGTAGACAAAAGAAAGTGCTTTTTCTGTTCCCCTCACGTGAAAAAGGTTAGATTTTTTTATTTTTTATTTTTTATTTTTTACCACCAAATATTCAAATATCTTAAGAATTGGAAGATATAAGGCTTAGTTTGGTAAACCCAAATGATCTTTTGGGCTTCAACCAAAATTTTATTTTTTTTGGTGGTGGCTTTTATGCATGTCATTCGCATATATATATATATTTTTTTTAAATGCCTAGAAAAATAGTGAACTTTATGTATGGGTGAAAAAATTAACTTTCCCCTTCTTTTAAGATTTTTTTCCCCATTTTTTAAATGTGAATAGCATGCCTAAGAATAATGCTATGGTCAGTTGCTTAGTTGTGACTAACAAATTCTGACCATCCATCTGTGTGATCGCTAACGGTAGGATTCCTCACATGCGTAAAAACTTTAAAAAAAAAAAGGAGCCCTATAAGACCGAAAAATTGCTAAAAAGTTGACTTTTAAGCGAAAGTCAGGTTTACCAAATGCAGCCTAAGCCTTTGTTTGCAAGGAGGTGAATGGGGGGGAAGAAAAGGGAATGAGGATCAGCTGGCACTAAGTGCACTTAATAAGGAGGAGGTTGAGAAGATCTGAAGTCTGCTTACCACAATTGACAAACCTATTGGCCCTTGTTCTTTGGCACATGTAGGTAATTATTATACTCAAGCTTTCACTATTTCATTAGACAGCAATCACAATGAGGCATGGGTGGTGGATTCAGGAGCTACAGATCATATGACTAATTCATCCCATCAATTCTCCACATACACTCCATGTTCAAGGCATCAAAAGATTAGGGTGGCAGATGGAACTTTGGCTCCTATAGCAGGAAAGGGAACCATCTCAATTAGTCCATCTCTCACTTTAGAATCTGTACTTCATGTTCCTACGTTGTAAATAAACTTGTTGTCTATTCCAAAATTGACAAAAGATTTAAATTGTAAGGTCGTATTCTCATCTGATAAATGTTTTTTTCTAGAAACTAGCAACGAGGAAGACAATTGGGCTTGCTAAGGAAAAGGAAGGGTTGTATTTCTTAGAAACTAGCAGTGGTGTAAAAGGAGCTCAAGGACCTTCATCTCATTTGTCAGGAAAGCTATTATTAAATAAATCACAGATTTGGCTTCATCATTTTAGACTAGGACATCCATCCTTTCATGTACTCAAGAACATGTTTGCTGAGTTATTTAAAGGGATTGATGAATCTTCTTTTCAATGTGAAACATGTCAGTGTGCAAAACATCAAAGAACCACTTTTTCTACAACTAATAGTATATC
>JAVXUM010000011.1:7955774-7972971 GCA_035590655.1 Pouteria glomerata | reverse complement strand
ACGGCTGAGGACCTCATAACAGCTAGGGTTTACCTTTTTAAACTAGCACCTAAGTAACCCAAAATTACAAATATACCCTTCATAAAAAACATAAGACGAACTGTACGGAACTGTACGAATATGATGTCCATTCTTCGAATATGAGCCATATATTAACAATGAATGCTCTCCATTAAAATCAGACATGGCTCTTCTTCCCCCACCGGCAAGCAGATTGTTAGTTGCCACTGGGTTTACATTGCTAAGTACCCTCCAAATGGTTCTGTTGAGCCCCTTAAGGCTTGGCTAGTTGCCAAAGAGTATACTCAAACGTATAGTGTGGACTGCACTGAGACCTTGTCTATTGCTCGCCTAAATTCTGTTCGAATTTTGCTTGCTGTGGTAGTCAGTCGTCATTGGCTTTTACATCAGCTTGACATTAAGAATGCTTTCCTTCACGGTGAACTTCAAGTAGTAGCCTATATGGATTAGCCCCTGAGCTTTTGTATTCCAGGTAGTGATCATCTAGTATGTCGGTTACGACATGTTCTTTATGGATTGAAACAATCTCCTCGAGCCTAGTTTAATCAATTCAGCTCTATTCTTATTGATGTTGGTTTCACGCGATCTTCTAGTGATCATTCCATCTTTATACATTATACTTCTTTTGGTATTATCATCTTGATTGTGAATGTGGATGACATTATTATATCTGGTTATGATACTTCCAGTATTGTGGCCTTAAAACAACATCTCGCTACTCAGTTTTACATAAAGGATCTTAAAGGCTTTTGGTACTTTCTAGGACTTGGGATTGCATGCTCCTACCAAGGGATTTACATTTGTCAACTCATCTTGGATTTACCTTTTAAGATTGGTCTTTTAGGTGAGCTGATACTCCTATAGACCCTTCTGCCAAATTGGATACTACTTCCGGTGAGCTATTTTTCGACATGAGCCATTATCATCGCTTGGTAGAAAAACTCATTTACTTGACAGTCATTCATCCTGATATCACCCATACAGTTAGTATTGTCAACCAATTTATGCATGTTTCTTGTATTTCTCACTTTGAAACTATCTGTTGTATCTTATAGTATTTGAAGTAGTCCTTTGCTCGTGCTCTTCTTTATCACTCATCTTCCTCATTTAATGTCACTGGCTATAATGATGTTAATTGAGCTAAGAGTCGAATCGATCGTCATTCGACGTCACGTTAATGTACTTTTGTGGGGGATAATTTGGTTATATTGAGCAATTAGAAACAAGTTGTTGCTTGTTCTAGTGCAAAAGCTAAGTACTGTACTGTGCCTCATGCTGCCTCTTAGATGCTCTAGGTTCACTCTCTCCAATGCAACTTTGGTATTAATGTTCCTGTACCTATGTCTATGTACAATGATAATCAGGCCGCTAACTTCATTGCAAATAATCTAGTGTTATAGGAGCGCACGAAATGAAATTGATTGTCACTTCATATGTGATTTGTTGCTCAGCAAAAAATTGAGTACTCCTTTTGTTCAATCTCCGTCTCAATTGATTGATCTTCTAAGCCATTGTCTTATCCTGCCCTTCAGACTTTATCTTTCAAGCTGAGTATTTTTGACTTGTATGCTCCAGGTTGAGGGAGCATGTTTATGTGTGGTTGTAATTGATTGTTCCCTTTTTTGCATTGATAGCCATGATTAACTGTAATTCCTTGTATCGATATTCTTACGGTACTTTCGAAACCATTTACACAGATTGTCCAGAATTAGAAATCTTTGCTTCAGAAGAACTGTTGAGAGAAATAAGTGTATAAATAATAAAGTTAGCTTTCTTCCTAGGGGACAACCATGATTAACCGCAATTCCTTGTATTGATATTCTTACGATACTTTTGAAACCATTTACATAGATTGTACAGAATTAGAAATCATTGCTTTAGAGGAACCATTGAGAGAAATAAGTGAATATAAATAATAAAGTTAGCTTTCTTCCTAACAGTTGAAACTTTCAGTTTGAGATTGTTAGGATTTAATTTTGATTTCCTAAATTGATGTATCCTAATATAGGAATTATTTCCTATTTTAATTGTAATTCTTCATTATAAATACAACATGAGGGAGATGAGAAACTTAACTCATACTTCTAATTTTCTCTGATATTCTTCAACTTGGTATCAGAGCAATTCCATTTTTTTTCTTTTTTTCTTGTCTTCTCAAAAAAAAAAATCGTCAACGACAGCTAGGGTTTACCGTCGGCACTTGATTGGCTTCAATCGTTTCTTGTCTTCGATTCTAGTTGTCGAGGAATTCTTCTCCAGAGATTCCCATCGGCTCTTGTTGGTCCCTGTTGTTCCTCTTGGTTCCAATTGGTGATTGCCGTCATTGATTGTTGATTTTTGGTCGACGCAAGGAAGCGCATGTGAGTTACGGTGCCCCTCTCTCGCTGATTCTGGGGTTTCTCGTCGACTCTGGATGACCTAGCACTCGTTAGGCTTGTTCGCCGATCACGCCTTCTCGTCGCCTAGCTGTTCTAATCATTGCCAGGTCTGGTTCTTGCTTCATTGGTCTGGTCTGGATGGTTCGTTCATCAGATGATTCCCTAATTACCGCTCTTCAATCGTCGGTTGATTCTCGGTTCTGGTATTCATTTGGCTGTTCGATTCTTTTGTTCTCTGCTTTGTTTCGCTGGATAATAATCTATAATGGCTTCTAATGAAATTAAGACTGCCGGTTCTGGGTCTTCTTCTATTGAGTCTGTTATACCAATTGATAGTCTTCCAAAATCAATCTCCTATGAAAAGCTAAATGGCACAAATCTTTGCTTCAGAAGAACAATTGAGAGAAATAAGTGTATAAATAATAAAGTTAGCTTTCTTCCTAGGGGACAACCATGATTAACCATAAGTCCTTGTATTGATATTCTTACGATACTTTTGAAACCACTTTATTCGAGATCTCTTGCTTAAATGCAATATTGCTGCACCATTCGTACGTTCTGATTCGCAGTTAGGGGATATTTTCACCAAACCATTGGCTCAATCTTCATTCCAAAAGTTGTCGATCAAACTGGGCATGTTTGATCTCTATGCTCCAGTTTAAGGGGGAGTGTTAGGATTTAAAATGATTTATTAATAATTAGGAGTTAATTTTGATTTCCTAAATTGATGTATCCTAATATAGAAATTATTTCCTATTTTAATTGTAATTCTTCATTATAAATGAGGGAGATGCGAAACTTAACTCATACTCCTAATTTTCTCTAATATTCTTCAACTGAGATAATAGCTAATGGTTTAACAAGAACAAACATCTTTCATGTTAATGCTTTATAATCAATGGAATTTTTGAGTTAAATACCTGAAAGATTGTGTGGTACGGATGGTCAATTGCCATTTTCTTCACAACAGAAACCAAAGCAAACTACAGAAAATAACAAATTTGACAAAAAATAAGTTCAGAATTGTATCAGGAATTTAATATAAAAAAAGAAAATAAATAGAAGTGAAGAAAAAGTTACCAGCTAAGTTTTATACCTGGAAACTATGAGGTCCCTGACCATCTTTTGGGCCCATCCTTGAAGCAATTTGGTATACCAATGGTATAAATTTGTAAGACTGAACCTGCAAGAATTTTAAAGTAATTAAAAACCACCTTTAAATTATATGCAAAATCCTAAAGCCTGATGTTAGGTTCTAAGAACTGAACCTCAAAACTATTTTTATAAAACTATAACTACATAATGATACAACCGCGTATAGTGTACCTCTTTAATTGTGTTAAGCATGGAATTTACAACTATTTGCCTAGAAGAGAGCCCAAACCACAAGGAAACGAGTCGAAATACCTGAAAGCAAAACCACATTCTCAAAGGCATAGGTTCTCTTCATAGTTAAAAAACAATTGAGTCAAAACATTAGCCGTGCTGATGATCACTTGCTTGTTCGGGCTATATCAAAAAAGACCTTTTTCTGCTTTAGTTATGTAAAAATGAATCACAAATAATACTTCAGAATCTCGGATCCTGTTCATTAAGGCCTACCTTAATTTATCAAGCAATCAGCTAATTCGCATTTAACTCAGAAAGACAGTTCGGGCAGCAAATACGTACCACTCTAACATCATATTTGTCACCAATGACTAGACAACGTTTGTACCCATCAAGCGCTACACTGAGGAAATTATCCCTGTCAGCCTGAGAGAGAGAAGTAAAGAAAATATATCATCAGTTTCATCTTGAAATCAACATTAAGATTAAAACAAAGTTGCACTAAAGTTGGACGGTAAAGAATGAAAGTTCGCTATAAGGTAAAGAACGAAAGTTAGCCATCTGTCAAAACAACTGGCTCATCTAGCAGGTTGAGCTGCTTGAAAGGGTGCAACTTAACAGCTTATATCCTCAACATGCCTCCTTAGGGGTGGCTAGATTTCCCAGCATGAGTATACCAATCACATGCAAGCATTTAAATAATGAGGTTGGAAGTACCATATTAACAACCAACTCATATAAAAGTGTTGGTGATTTCCAAGTCTAATTTTAGAGGTCGTGAGATATTAATGCACATTCATATATTATTGTCATTCATGTATCTTCGTATTTATGTATCTAGGGGTGATGAATCTAGTTTAGAGGAGATGTATGTAATATGTAAAGTCTTTATTCTATGTGTATAAATACAAATCATAGATAATCCAATTGGGTATCAAACCATTCGATCAATCTCTCTCCAGCTTACAAGGTGGGTGTAAATGCTTACCTTGTTTGGGAGAAGGTGAATAGAGGGGAATGAAGGTCACCAATTCACTTCCATTAACCAAATTTTATTTCATTTCTGATTGGGGGTGTGAAAGGGTTTTAAATTTTGTTTTATCTATCTTACTAGTGATATTTTTAATTATATCCGCAAATGTGCATCAGAAATAAATATACTTTAAAGGGCATAATGGTATTTTTATCATATTCTTTACCTTACCCTCCATTCTTCACATCTCTCTCAATTAGGGAAAAACAGTAAAGCTTCCTTCTTTCCTTCCCTCTCCACTCATTTAATTTAGTTCACTTCTCTTCGCTTCCCTTTCCCTCCCACTCTCACTCTTCCAAAGAAAGGCTAAGTAACTAATTTGGATACAACAATTACCCCTACCCATGTCATATCTATTGAGTGGAGGCGAACAAATAAAAGAAAATAAATAGAAACAATAGAAAGGACATACAAATTTACGTAGTTTGGCAAGATCGCCTATGTCTACGGGAAGGATGAATAGTTTCTATTAATTTCGGGTTACAAAGCAAACATCAGCAAAAAAAACCTATTACAAATAGGGTTACAAAGCAAACAACCCCCCTTATATATGTGTGCGTTACAAATAAAAAAAACCCTAAACAGGCCCAAAGAAAAAAATCCAATTACAAAGGAAAAAAACTCCTTCGGCCAAGCTTTCCGTTCCATCAACTAAGGCTCATCAAAGATCCCAATCGAGCCATGCAACTTTAATCGGGTTGGAAACATGGGTTGGAGCTAAAAATTCAAATACTAGCCATAACCAACAATATCTAGGGGTGTCAATGAGTAAGCCACCTTTAAGCTACGGGCAAGCAGCACCAATTATGGGTTCAGTTTGATCTTAGCTTTTTCATAAATGAGCTGAGCTTGGGTCCCTTTTTTCAAGTCTGTTTATTAAACGGGCTGAGTGTGAGCTTAGGGGAAGCTCAGCTCATAGGCTTACTTATATAAGTTGTGATATTTAGATCATATTAATAAAAGCAGATTTTATATTAACCTTTTAAGTTGTTACAAACTCTTTATTAATAATTAAGTACTTTGAAATTTAGAATTTGACTTATAATGAATATTAGTTATTTTTTGTGACAGAGATTATTGTTTGTTATAACAATGATTTGATAATATTAAATAAATTGTTTGATTTTTTGATTATTTCATTTGAACAGGGCTTTAATGAGCTGAGCCTTAATTTTTCTTTTCTTTTCTTTTTTTTTTGGAAGCTCGAGCTAAAGTTTTCTAGACCGAGCTCGGGCCCATCACCGTCAAATATGTGTTGAGCTGAACTTGACCGTGACAAAGTCCCGCTCAGCCTAGCCCATTTACAATCCTAGGGCTCGTATCCAATGGATACGGATACCAGAGAGGAATTAGAAGGGTCCATTAACACTGATCCTGCATAATAAAATCATCCCTGAGCATACAACAATCGAAGAAATTAAATTGGAGGTGAAACGTCGTAACCTTAAAAACTAGGAATGAAACCAAGACATTGGACAAGTTCACTTCCATTTCAGACACCATAAAGATCATGGGCTGCTAACAATTTAGTCATCAAATGGGTATTGCTCATACCTAATTTCACAATCAATGAGTGAAGTACTAGCCCCGATCCGGCTGTCACAAGCCCCAACCGTGGTTGTTTTGGCGGCTCCAAGGCAGGTGCTGCAGTCTGAACTTGTAAGGTTCTTGTTACAAGCAGCATGACCATAGGCAAAAGAGTTTGGATAAGGAGAAATGTTGTGATAGTCATAACCTGTGCAAGATGGTGTCACTGCCTCTAATTCTGCAAGAACATAGGATAGACTGATACCAAAAGGATCACCTTCTGGGTAGATCCCATTGTTGCACAAAACATTTGACACGTTGGTGTTTGGTATGCTTTGCACAACACCAGATAACCTTAACAAACAGATCAACAATCCAGTTACAAATATTTTCATCTTCAGAAGAAAAGCCATCTCTGTGTTTCTCTTATTTTCCCTTCCCTTTCTTGCCTATTTTTTTCTGATGAGTTATGAAGTTTTACCGGCTTTATCAAGGTCCTATTGTCATTTTTTGGGAAGTTCACATCAGTTTTGACGCATCATTGTGAACTATTGTCCTGATTTGTTTTCTATTGAAACTTGAAAGATTCCTATTTAATTCCTTTGTTTGTTTCTTAATGTTCTATGTATTGCTATGAGAAAAGATCCAGAAGAGTTAAGCCGGCTCAAAATTTTCTTCCAGAAACACCCTTCTTTCAAATGTCATTATTTGTATATCTAAATGAATAAACATAGGCATAATTGTAATGTTACATAATATTTAATTCAAATAGTTGTCCTACTTTGATATTCTGCCTCTTTTCTTTTATTCAGCGGAAAGAAGACTCCATAGTCAATTCCATGGTGACAACCCCTATCGCCTTCAAAAGATTCCCCCTCTTTCCTTATTTTTTGCTCGAAATAGGACATGGCAGGGAATTATCATATTCTAATAATGGACTCTATATATATATTTTTAATGCATATTTGTGGATTTATCGTGCCAAAAATTGGCTCTCGTGGTTATATACAGCATTAAATGCTCTTATACATACGTGGTAAAACAGGTAGCTATTTAGTTTGAAAACCAGCGAGTTCCCCAAGTTCTTCAACTTCTTTAGCTAATACTTCCACCTTTTCTAGTATCTCCATCAATAAGAACATAAAGCTGGCCATAGCAAGTTCTTCACTGTTCTTTAGTCCTCCTAGTTTGGGAGGAGAACTAATCAGGCTAAGCTCCAGTTTCATTGACTGCAACTTTGAAGCTATCAAGGCTTTAGGTCTGCACCTTTCCATTTTCATAATACTCTTTCCAAGCTCTCCCAGAGTCCATGCAAGCGATGAACCAAATGCATTGCATGGTTCCTTAATTGATTGTCTTGAATTAGATAAGGGCTGATAACAAAAATTGAATAAAATGTCAATATATATAGTCTTGTATGCATCAGTCGATTGTCAAAAACAAAGATATGAGTATTCCTTACCTGTCTTGGTGACTGAAGACAACCTTTTAGTGAGACAATGGTAGCAGCAAGCTCACGAAGAACATCTCCAATTTGTAGGTATTTATCCCAGGGATAATAAATCCCAAACTTCCCATGCCATGGTTCCCATTTAGCAAAATTTGCCTGAGATACAGAACCTTGTAAGTTACTAATTATTCCATCTTATACCTTGTATGAGAAAATGAAAAGGAAAGTCGAATGAGAAAGGTGATTCTTCTTGCTGTTCGTGATATAATTTGACAAAAATATACCAGAGACTCATCATTGGACTTCGAGTGTAACACTGATTTGCAATCGGCACCATTGGTGCTTTTCTGGTTTTCCTTCTCATTTTCTTGTCCAAAGTACTCCTCTAAGCATCCTACATTGATGACACGAGGATTTCAAATTTCTTTCCAGTGTTTAATGAATTTTAAACTGTAAAATGGAGAAGGAACACAAAAATGGATTCCTTTACTTTTTGATGGTTGAATTTGCATAATACTTTTATCTTGTGACCAATGCTTGTAAATGAAATTGTTACTATTATATATTATTATATTTATTATTATTATTTTTGGGTTCAGTTATGATGATTTACCTTCAATACAGCAAGAAAGCTTTTCAAACTTGGATGCTGTGGAACAATGAAGTTCATCACTAGCCCACATGGGAAAGATGAGCAAGCTTGTGAAAATGCAGACGGCGAATCCCATACCAATTGTTTTGAGACGGTCTTTGGCTAGTTGAATGACTTCATCAGCACGCAAACCAGAAACCACAATGAGATTGAAGGTAAGGATGAAAATCATGGCTCCATAATCGTATCTCCTTTTAATTCTTGGAATTAATCGACAGTATGTTGCAGCTGCACCTGTTCAAGACCAGAATTGTATTGTTAGACTTATTAATCTGAATTGTGATGATCTATGTCATCAGATGATTTTGTCAACCACCTATGACATGTTAGGCATGTTTGAATAATGATATCCAGCAATTAAAATTAAAAGCAACTCTTTTGAATGCTCATATGATGTGTGAAAGTTTGTATAGAATATCATGCTAGAAGAATCTGTCTTAAGTAGTCTTTGGACTTGCTGATGAATTGCTAGTTAATTTTAACCATTTGGGTCTAAATTTGTTAATAAATTTGTTTTTGGCATTTTCCATTATTATAATAGCCATGCAGTGCCACATGAGCAATCCATCGTCATAGACAAGCTTATTAAGAGAATGGTGAGAAATAAAACTCCAAATTTGCTAGAATAGGGAAAGAAAACATGCTGATGCCTGATGCCTATTGGGTAGTGCGTTGTCTTACCAAAAGCAAACACAGAAATGCCCACAACAATGGCATTGCCAATCCCACCAACTTCATCTGCCAGAATTGCTGCCAAACATCCCAGACCACCTCCTAGTACTGTTCCAATCCCGCGATTCAAACCCTTACTAAGCGTAGCACCTGACATACATATTATCAAACTGGTGTTACGTTAACCCATCATGGGATCAAAAAATTTAGTTAACAAAACTAAAACACAAATGAATTCCCAAAAAAAAGCTAAAGCATTTCATTTTACTGCTTAAAACAACAACAAACCTGCGAAGAACTCAAAAATCACCACGACAGTCATGATAGCCCACATGGCATTTTCGCCAACTTGATTGTACAGTGGATCGAAGAGATATAGAAATGAAACCAAAACTAAGGCGATTCCAACTTTGAAGCTATGAATGACTTTTCTCGTGTCAGGTTTGGTTAGCTTTGCTAGAAGAGAGGAAACAATAGAAAGAATAGCAAGTTGAGTTTTCTTCTTCTGGTTAGGAGTAATATTATTCTCAACTTCATTGGGAATAGTTATCACTGTTGAACTCATTGTCAAATGTTTTCTTCAACTATCTTCCCTTGGATTGAGTAACACTTTCTTGTAGGGAAGTTTGAGTTAGAGAGGACCCAGTTATATACACCCAACCTCTATGTGCTATATGAAGTGGGTAGATAGAAGTTGCATCCCCATATGGCACCAAAGTGGACACTAGCCTTTTGTTCTCCTAGCCATTGGTTAGGCCAAAATAAAATAAAATAAAATAAATAAAGAAAAGAAGGAAAAAAAGAAAAAAGAAAAGAAGAATTCCTTTATCTTCACATTTCATGTGTTGTATGCGTGTTCATCTTACCAATTTCATGTGTTGTATGCGTGTTTATCTTACCATGAATTCACTTGAGCTTAGGTGACCCTAGTGGAACACACACTCGCAGCACAAGCACCCTTACGGATGTAAATTTTGTGGAGAATGGTCTTATCACAATTCCCCCTCAATTGCGGGGCCATTATTGAATCAACACCAATTTTACGTGGTTGAGATATTTTAGGGTGATTGAGCTAGTACGATATATGCTGTCTATCTCACATTTGCGTACAACTTGACTTGAGTAGTAGTAGTATTAGGATTCAGATAACTGTGATCCAGCAACTTCTTCCCCAGTGAAGAGACCAAAATCCAACATAGACTTGATCATCACCTTTCACCACTCTTGTGTCTTTTATGGATGCATAAAATGGTTTTTGATGCCAGGTCCTTCAAGACAGGTTAGGCTCATCGTGTGATCATCTTGTTTAATTTAGTGACCGTACTGTGAAGGTTTCTTGAGTTCTTGCGCGTGTATATTGCGGACAGATGTCATGTACAGATGTTGAAATTAATCAGGATGTAGCACGGTGATTGAATTTTTAAGTCAGAGATGGAGATAATTAAACACAATTATAATATGATAAGCTGGTGGGAACTACTGATATTAAATGATGATTAATAGAAAGTGAGATCACCTTCCTCTCTGCTAGTGCGGTCTGTATTGTTAGGCCACTATTAGTTGTCTATTACGTGCAGGGTTTGCTGTCTTCCCAGTTAGTTTTGTGATGTTTCTTCGAAAATTCCTGATTCTGGTATTGGAAAAAAATGCCTTGTGGCCTTTTGACCTATCTGTTGAGTCTTTTTTTAGGTATTCTTTCATGACTTATGTCAACTGTCGGGTGTCACCCAAAGTTGATTGTGAAAATGAGTTGTGAGGGCTTTGTATTCAAGCAAAAATAAGACCTCTATTGTTTTTTGTGATTAATTGGAATTAGAGGGTGAAACAAGCCGAGCTTTTTTCAAGCTTTTTGAGCTCAGCTAGAAAATTGCTCAATTGGGGCTCGGTTCTTGACTAAAATGAGCTCAAATCAAGCTTAATTTGTGGTTCATTTAGAATTGAGCTTGAGATCGAGTTTAGAAAAACTCAGCTCAAAAGCTCGCAAGTAGGTTTTTGATAAAATAATATTTTTTTTATTTTTTTAATTATCATATTTTAGATCTTATAGTTTAATCGAGTTATTTGCGAAGCGATCTCGAGCTTAAATTCTTTTTTTTTTTTTTTCGGAGCCAAGATCGAACCGAGCTCAAGTCTAAGCCCAGTATAAATAACTTGAATTGAGCTCGAATAAGTTAAATTTCGACTCGACCGGTCTTGTTTCCACCTATAGATTAGAGTAGTATGTTGTTTCAATTCACTGATAACGTTTGGTTAGGTAGGGTGACTGCTGCTACAATGTGATGCTATTTATTAGCATATTCTGGATGGGAAAAAAAAAAATATATATATATATACACGTGTGTGTATATATTAATGATTGTAGATGATCTATGGTACCCAAATTAGGTCAGTTTGCGCTTCATCTTTTTTTTTTTTTTTAATATATATATATATATTCGTTTGTTTCCATGCTTTGTGCATGTAGCTTCATTTCCTTATTTGAAACACCTCATGGGAAAATGTTTTTTTTTTTTTTTTTGAACGGCAAGGAAAATGGTTTTTGGCTCGTTTGATTGCGCTACCTTATTCGGAGAGCCTGAACGTTATTTTCTGCCAAACTTGTTTTTCATAACCATCTATGAGTTTCGTGTCTGGATCTATCACTTACGATCACCATTTTGTCTGATCCAGGAACGGCTTATCAAGTTTTATCGATTTCTACGAAACTCGATCTCCCTAATTAATTTTGTTTCTACTGAGAATTTCATCACAGCACCTTCATGACGCAACTGAATTAATTAATTACACGTGGTTGACATGCTCTTAAAATGAGACCCAACATTTGAAGATAGATCACAAATTGGTATGATTTTCCTTCTTCGTCATGGTAGAAAGAAATCAAAAACCAATTTAGTTTTGGAGGATCACTGATCACTCGCTCCCATTCCCATTTAACAACGAGATCTCCTATTGCGGTTCGTTTAGAGTGGGAAATATGACGATTCAATTCAATTCAATTATGCGTGCGTTTGGAGTACCAAATTTGAAAAAGAATAATTAATATATATCAATTTTGTTTTTCTACTTTTTCACATCAAAAATTTCCTAACTTTTTTGACAATTTTTATCAATTTTTTAAGCTTTTCAAAAAACACACCTAATATTAAACCATTCAAAATTTGTCAATTTTTTATTTTATTTTGGCCATGGAAAGAAAATGGAGAGTGGGATAGTGATTTATTAATTTATTAGAATATTGAATTGGTCTTTTTATCCCTCGTCTTTAACATTTGGAATTTGAATTATTTATTATTACACATTATGAGCATTATATTTTATTTAATTTTATTTTTTATTTCTTTTTTTTTGAATTAAAATTAGCTCAAACACTATATATATATATATATGTTTGTATGTATATATACATATAATAATGATATGTCACTAAGCGAATCACGACTCAAAAATATCATTTTAACTAAAGATTTATTTGACAATCACAAATTTTTATCAACTTTTTACTAATTGTCAACTTTTTCTAATTTTCTCTATTAACATTTACCGAATACATTCTTCTCTTTTCTAATCTCTCAAATCGTTCTCTAAT
This sequence comes from Pouteria glomerata, assembly GCA_035590655.1. Lineage (NCBI taxonomy): Eukaryota > Viridiplantae > Streptophyta > Magnoliopsida > Ericales > Sapotaceae > Pouteria > Pouteria glomerata. The sequence continues at coordinate 7,960,323 of JAVXUM010000011.1, read as the reverse complement.
TTTCTTTAATTTTTATCAATTGTTTTTAACTTTTTAATTTTTATCAATTTTTATAAATTTTTATCAAATACATAACTTTTATAAAAAATGACACTGGCAATATTAGAATAAAAGTTAAGAAAAATATATATTTTATTTATTTATTTTTTTGTTCACTAAACACAATCAAGGTTACCCCACTGTAACGCATACCAAAACTTACCGCGTATGATAATCAACCGCGTCCCAAGAGTATAACTTTATTCAAACGCTTCCGTTTATGGATTGGTTGCTTAATTAAAAGGTTGCATGGTCAAGATTAAAATTTGTGTTTTAGGCATTGATTGATGTGCTAAATAACTAAAAAAAACTCTGAAAACATTTAAAATTTTCTAGCATATTTTGTTTATCTCGTATTTCGTAAAATTTCTATAAATTTATATATATACATATTCCAATAAAGTTTTATAAATTACAATATATTTTTTACAAATCTTAATAAATTTTTCATAAACTCTAAAAATTTTTCAACAAATTTTAATAATTCTGATATAAATCTGTTAGAACGGACTGAAAAAATCATTTTAAAGGTTTCTCTCTCTAATTTTTTTGCACAAAAGTTAAAAAATTTAATGACTTCCATTATTATTTTGCTATAAATCCGTGGAAACAGACTCAAAAAAATTGTTCCCACAGTTTCTTTCTCTAAGGCTGTGTTTGTTCTGGGGATTGGATGATAGGGGATAAATAATACCGTGGGACCCATGGAAATAATATGTGGGATTGGATAAAAGATGGGATTATTTTTTATGTGGGATTATTTTTTTTGGTGTTTGGTTGGGGGATATAAAGTGGGATAAAAAATATGATTTAATATGTGATGTGAAAGAAAATAATTTTAAACCTTTAGATCTTAGCGGGAACCAAATCCGGAGGTGGGGATTAATTATCCCACCACTCCCGTGGGATTTGTTATCCGGCCAAAAGCCGGACTTGTAATCCATGAAAGTGATATCCGGCTTTGCCGGATTGCAATTCAAACAGGTCACAGGTGGGGTCCACGGATATGATATCCTATCCTATCATCTTCGTCCGGAAAACAAACATGCACATATTGTTGTTATTAATAGGAGGAGTAGGGTTTAAAAATTCTATTCCTCGTGGGTAATAAATTATCCTGATCAAAGTAAAGGCATATATGAGAGTAAAAAAAACCCTATCACGTGTTTTTTCACCAGAAAATGTACTTCTTTAACCATAAATTATACCGAGCTAGATATTATATTATAGTTAAATTGAGACTAAATAAATTGATAGTTATATCGTTCATTCACTACACTCAAGTCTATCAGTGGACAGAATCAAAAGAATATATAAAGGTTACTTCAAGATTCTTCTTTCATCAATTTTAATGCTTACATTATCATTAATATTTAACGCTATTTACCCCCTTCATAGCCAAATTAAGATAATGTAGGTCTAAAGACGGAATTAAGAATTTAGTAAAGGTAGAACCAATTCCTATAAATTTGAATAATTCTGCCCTGACCTCAAAAATATAAGTATAGATCATGAGTTTGAAAAATCAAACAAATATATAAATTCCATTCACAAATTCGCTTAAAAATTATTTAATTGATTAAGTTAGAATATTAATGGCTCAACTTAAAAATCAAGTCTCGTGTTTTATTAATCGCCCAATTGAATTAAGGATGTGTTTGATTTGAGAGATTAGATAATGAGTTATAATTAATATCATGAGATAAAATATAGGCTTGTACATAATATGGGATTAATTTTTTATGTAGAATTTTTTTTTAATATTTGATTGGTAAAATATAAAATGAGATAAAAAATATGATTTGATATATGATGTACAGAAAATAATTTTAAATCTTTAGATCTTCGCAAAAAATAAATTTAGAGATAAGATATAAATAACACCACACTCCCGCAGATTAAATAATTTATCATTTACTGAAGAAAAAATCCCACGAACAAACACACAAATACACAACAAACACTTTATTTGTAGAGTTTACAGACAAACAATTCGTATTCCATGTTTTTGTCCAATGGAAAAACGAGGACTAAGTTTTATATTTTATCAATGACACAAAGTAAAAAGCTGGGGTGATTATATTTAAAAAATACATACCTCTAAATACACTTATATTATGTATGATTTTTTTCAAAAGTTGGGAGGTTATAGCCTCCTATAGTCATACCTTAGATCCGTTCACGTGCATGCCGCATTTTATATTTATAAATACTCAAAGTAAGAGGCTCTTTTTATGAGATTATTATTATTATTATTATTATTATGATTTGCTCATTAACTTGAATGTCAATATCTCTTAAGGACACTTCTGACCATTTCATTTTACTATTTTCTTACTTAAAAGATTTGTACCGGGAAACGGGACAAATGAAATAAAGGGGACAAATAGGGTGAAAATTTCTCCATACATACATATATATATATATATATATAGATATATCGATTGCGTTGGCTGGCTGCCTAAATTAGGTGCATGCATGTGGACTGGGTTCAATTTTTCTTCATGATATCCGTAGTCAAATCTTTTGAAAATACAATTTTCAGCAAAAGGTAAATAATATTTGTTTATAGCAAAGAAAAATTGATTTGCAAAGCTGTTCCAAGGACAAAGCCAACTAATCTTTTTGAATGTGAAATGATCGAATGTGAACTGGGTTATCGACAGGGACGGAAAAATTTTATCTTTAAATCTTTTATTTAGTCTAGGTGAAATTTAAAATTTAAATTTATCGGGAGGAAGACGTGTCTCCCTTTTATTTAAATCAGCCAAATTACGTTTGGATGGAAAGAAAAAAAACTGTACGACACTACCGAAACTTCCGTTGTTTGGATTTGGCAACTTGCCCCCTTTTCTTTCCTCCTCTTTCAATTTCTTTTGTTTTTTCCTTGCTTTTTTGGCTGGTGGGTTCATGGGTTCACCTTTCTTTTCCACGCGAGGACCAACTCGAATCCAGCCGCATCACCAAAAGTCAACTTGCCTTTAACATTCTTTCCTCTATCCTTTATCTTTTTCTTCCTAACTTTTGATTGGTGACAAATGCTTAAAAAGATGTAATAATTATAGTTTGAATTTTGGAGAAGCAAGATTTTTCAATTTGAAAAATTACGAATAAAAAATTATTAAACTTTTTTAAAACAAACAAAAAAAAAAAAAAAAAAAATTAAGGATCCAATCTTAAAAGATATTTAAAATTTTTATTAAAATGACAATAGAAAAAAAAAAAAAAAATTAAAAATTCTCAGCGAGGGATCTGTTATTTTAATTCAAGCCTGACTCTATGTAATTTTTTTGTCTGCTCTTTTCTGGTTATTTTAAATCTCAACTTTCTATTTTGATTTGAGAGCTAATAATTTAAACTTAATTTTTAATAAATGTAGAGATAATTACAATGTAAAAATTAATGAGAAAACTTAATATAATTGGATTCATAAAAATTATATTGTTAACCCTCAAATAAAAATGAAGGATAGAGATTTAAAATAACAGAAAACGAGTAGACAAAAAAATTATGGGGGAGCCAAGTCCCCTTAATCCACAGTTGGATACTTGATATTAATTTAAAGTTATTTTTTTTTTTCTTTTGTAGTGTAATTTAATCAATAATATAATTTTTTTCCTTCCAATACAATTAGAGAGAGAAAGAGAGAAAAGACATAATTCTATTATAAACTCTAACGCTTAATTTAGGGGCCATTTGAAACTCTGAAAATTTTTAAAAATTTTTATAAATCTTTATAAAATTTAAATTTTCTATTTATTGCACCAATATCGAGACTGTAACTTTTATAAATTTATTCTACCTTTTTACAACTCCAAATACCCTCTTGGTATAAAGAAGTGAAATCAAAATAGGAGATGATATTGGTACTCTTAAAAAGTTTCTATCACTCTATTATAAAAAAAATATATATATATTTACATACAAGGAGGGTAAGAAATTTTTTTTAGAGTGTCAATATCATTTATCTATCAAAATTCGTATATTTTTATCATATTATCTGATTTAATACGCTTATTTAAAAAAGAATTGCATATTATATTTCCCCATTTTCATTCTCTTTTAAAAGTTGGAATGCCCATCATCCTTTGACAATTTTTTTTATTTTAAGAAAAAAAAATTTATAAAACAATTGTATAGAAAATAAAATAAATGTTAAAATATCAAAGGCATAGTTTTGTAAGAAAAATGAAAGGATAAAAATTAACTTTTTTTATTTAATTTAATTAGAAAATAAAATAAAATAAAAATTATATGATTGTCAAATGCTTGATTAAATTTAAAAAAAAACAATACCAATTGAGTCTTATTATGATTATGACTTATATTAATTCATGGAAACACATAGAAGGTTGAGGGTTGTGGGGTTTAACCTGCAATATAGAATTACTAGTTTAAGAATTCCACTCCAGATAGGTTTTTGAATTCAGTTCTAATTAAATTTCTTATTCCTATATATATTTAGAACATGACATATATCAGGACTAGGCTCAAGCGTTAGGGTTTTCAA
>JAVXUM010000011.1:7942230-7954508 GCA_035590655.1 Pouteria glomerata | reverse complement strand
ACTTGATAGGTTCTTCACCTCCACTTGACAAAGGACCATGCACTTAGACTCTTCAAATTCACACCTCATGCTCTTGGTTTCGGCTTCGCCAAATGCGTCAATTACATCCATGATTAAGCTCTAGAGCTCTCTCGCCTTAGCTCTTGTAATGGGTCCTCGATAGCTAGGTAGTGAATGTGGTTCTTCATCAATTACCCTTACTTACAATCCCACATTCACTACTTCAAGCATTGTATGATAGGAATGATGATCAGTCAAGATCATTTCGGCAACATACCTGAGTTTACAATTTAGCTAATGCTTTCATGAGTCTTGGTGCGACAACCAAGAGTATTTACTCGAAGCGGTCCTACATCATTTACTATGCATAGGAAATTGCAGCATCGAACTGAATCACTACTTCCATAATCAGAATAATAAGCATCATATGCTAAACTCTATATTTATGATCCTGATTCAGCTTTAGTAATCTGCTTTTTGGGATATCTTTAATTAAGAAGGGATGTTCTTTATACTATTTAAGATAGTTTATTGCAAGTCAATCCATTTGTAGAAAAATCCTACTAGGCCTACGCAATTCTAAATCAGTTGAACTTAGCTAGACAAAATTTGCCTGGTCATCTACATTACAGTACGTCCACAGATTAAGAACGATATAATCTACCAACAGCAGATGAGATTGCTATTGTAATACCTGGGGATGGAATTAAGGTCAGTAGAATGAGAGACATTACCTTACATCTAAGGAGGAATAATGGGTTGATACAAATTAATGAATGCCACCAAGCGTATTTGCCATTACGTTATGTCTTATAATTCCCACGTAGTTAACTTGGATGGGAACTAGGATTAAAACAGTGGGATGTTCGATATAATTGCCCTTCAATTGATTGGCTTACTTAGATGCAGTTTTAGAGTTATTGTCTTTTCGAACGTCTCTCAAAGTATTCACCTATTTTGACAGTAAGAAAACTATTCCAAGAGTTTATGGTAGATGCTTAGGCTACAACTAAGTAAAATCGATTGACATACCATAAGTTAAATCGTAAGAAACTTCATTTTAAGCTATACCATAATTTGACAAATAATAGCGTAAAGGAACTTAACCCTAATCAAGTTAGTCAAAGGTTTATTTTTGTCATCTTCATTCGTTCGTGGTAATAGATATATATATGAGATATTCAAAAACTTAATAGCTATCACGCGATACAACCAATACCCCGATATATTTCTATCCATGATAGCAAATCCAAAGTGGTCTAAAATTACTTTAGCTTTGCTGCCGCATCAAAGAGCTATTGACCATCCTAATTTAGTTGCCTGTATTTTTGAGTTAAAAAAAAAGGATTTTTTGAAGGAGATAGAGACAAAGAAAGTGTTTCGCAAGAAAGTTGCACATGTTTTTATAATTGAATTTTAAAAACGGGCCTACCATATATGCACGTACTTCTATTTGTCCAAGGTCCTGATAAGATCTGCACATGTGCTTAAGTTGATAAAATATCTCTGTAAAATTTCTTGATGTGACAGAAAATCTATTACTTTTTGAAACAGTCAAGCGGTGTATGGTTTATGGATCATGTGATGCTAGAAATCCCAAGCATTGTGTATGGAAAATTGTATGTGCACTAAGAGATACCTTTAAGCTTTTATAGAGCAACCATAGATCAAGATGGGTATCTTATCTATTAGTATCGTGAAGGTCCTATATATATAATGAGGGGTCTTGAAGTTGATAATAGAGATGTTGTACCATACAATCCCTATCTTTTGAGATTGTTCAATTGCCACCTCAATGTCGAAGTTTGTATTAGAATGAGATGTGTCAAATATGTTTATAAGTACATTTATAAAGGTTATGATCACACAACAATGGTGTTAGGATCACGAGATGAAATCTAAATGTCATACGCTGGATCTTGTGACCCCGAGGGGTAAGTGAATTAACATACCAACCATGCACTAATGATCTATCCCCAAATTAGAGCAATGTAACAATCCTGAAGCCAATGTCCATAATAGATAATAACTTAATATAAATAATGCCGTGGCTACTACCAGACTATCATGCACAATAGATCCCATAATAACACATAACATAGGCCTTATGCCCTTTTTACAACCCAATCGAATAAATCTCTAAATTTAATAATATTACCGTTTCAAATAAAAATTTAACTTAAGAATTTATAAATGTAAGGCCTGTAGTAGCTTATGTATTTTTAATCCCCCCAAATGCCACCTAATTCTTAGGATTTGTTCTTGCAACAAAATCCATAAAGATATGAACACTGATCTACTTGTTCCCACGTAGCATCATAAAAGCATATATAATATGTAAAGCAATAACATGAAGCAAATCATAACAAGTAATTTAATAACTCCAATATAATCAAAACATATATCATGAACAAGTATCAAGATTATCATATATATGAATAATAAGTCTCAACATCATCATATTACATCATTAAAATTAAATACCAAAATCATCATCCTCATTTTCAAAATTAAATCCCATTATTATCTTTATTAACATCATCATCATCAATTTGCAACTACATTCTCAATTATCATCAAATATCATAATTATTGTCATAAATCTCAATATTTAACTCAATTATTATCTTTCTTATTCTCATCATTATCAAATCACAACAACATTTTCTTTTCTGTTTAGATTCACAGGGTGGGTACAATCAACATCATCGTATAGGGCCACAATTAACCACAGGACCACGATTAGCCACATTATACATCGTCATTTAGGGCCATTAACCACAGGGTCACGATTAGTCACATTATACGTCATCGTTTAGGATCATTAGCCATATTATAGGTCATTTTGTATGCTACTAACATATTGGCATGAACACCAATCCTTGCACAAGTTTCAGGACTTTCAACCCTAGGATAATTTCTGTACCTTTCCTATTTTCATATATCCACCATCCCTGTGTCTCAATATCATTTACATTTTCTCTTTATTACTTTTCAATCCCATTTATAGAGTAATCTTCATATCACCATCTTATTCAATCATGTAGTAGTTATCATTATCATCTCATATAACCATGTAATAATCAATAACATTTCATTCAAGCATATAACAAATAATATTACCATCTCATTCAATCAATTTATATCATCTTATCAGTCAATTAGGTAATAAATAATGTTATCATAATGATCCATATAACAATCTGAATTCTGTTCAATCTTATAATAACATACTATCACTTTATTATAACATTTTCTCATTTCATTAGCATATTCTCAATTCTTTTTAACTCAAACTCACATAATTTGCATGTACAAGTTTACTACTACACAATGAAAAATATGTATCAAGAACAAGATATCTAAAATTGAGAAATACAATAAATAGGGCTTAAATTGGCAATTTGGAGTACCCAGGGTGCCCCTATTGGGGACTTGAGTCCAGTGTGAGGAATAGGGGCACCTTTCTGTGCCACAGGGACGCCCATCTATGTCTAGAAGGGTTGCTCCATTTTGGTTAGAGCTCTAGCTCATATTTTTGTGTTTCAAACTTTGCTAAATCCCATACTTAGTTCAAAATCTTATTTCTAGGTATTGTGTCAAAATCTTGTTTCTAGGTATTGTGTAGGACCTAAAAGGCTCTAAAGAATTAATCAAAATATTCTAATTATCTCATTTTTTTTTTTTCAAGAACTAAATCTTGGTTCAAACTTCTACATACACACATTTACATATAAAACTCCATTTGAATCACTTAATCATGCTTCCAAAATCCTAAATAATCATCATAACAATATTTTCTAGTTCATTACATCTGATATATACTATTAGGAGGTTAGATCAAGAAGATAGAAAACTCTCAGTTTTAAGTACTTAATTTTGAATTAATCAATCTCCTCACCCTTTGATCCAAACGACAAACAAACCACATAAAAGTGTTCATTAAGTACTTAATTCCATTCTTGCAAGATTAAATTGTGTTTAGTTTGGTTTGGAGTAACTTACCAAGACTAAGTCTCTTTATTCTTCCTTCAGTTCTAACTTCCTTTCCCGATTCTTTTCTTCCAACAACCAAACATTCTCTCTTTTTTCTCCTACATACATATATACACAAGCTTAGCTTTGTGCCCAAAGCATGCAATAGGAGCCCTAAGACCTCCCCTACCATCTACTCTGGTCAAAATACATTTTAGAAATGACCCTGATTGAAAAGTGGCTGAACAATTAAATTTGTCAAAAATCACATAGGCAAGGTGCCACTTTACTCAATGTGGGCACTCGTGAAGGGGGTCAAGACACCCATTTGCACTACCCAGGTGCCCCTCTGTACAACCTCGTGCAAAATTTCAATTTTCATGTTTTTAGGTCCATTACTTCTAAGAATTCAGTAACTAATATCCCTAATGATAATTTTTGCTTAAAATAACATGCTATTACGTCCAAAACTTGTTAAAAACCATCAATTCATATTAATGTTGTCATGCCCCTAACTCAATTATCTAGGACGGATGGCATGGGAATTTAGGAACTAATAAAAGTAAACAAAACCTGTACCAAGGTCAAGTAATATAACAATAATAATAATTAGAGCAACTAACAATCGTCCTTCATTCTATATTAAATAAAAGCAACATAATACATCATCATATAAATCTCAAATTTCATAAATATTGGAACCCACAAGCTGGATTGCACAAATAAGATACAATAATCCATAATGTATAAAAGACTTTCTAGGTTGATCCAGTAGTTAACTTAACTCGGGGTGATCACGTACTGACTTCGCTGGATCACTTGCGAAGTAGATGTGATAAGCTAACTAGTCCAATAGGTAGGACAGTACAAGTGTGCACCAGTGAATATATAACACATAAACATATTCATAACTATATCCACAATAACATAATATAAACATGCATATCTCATGTCATGTGATGAAATGAAATGCAATAGCCCATGCATTCTGAATTCTTCATCAACCCCCAATCTTATTCTAGGACGGGGTGACCTTAGCCAAGCACGCGGAATCAATAACCACACTATTTTCAGCGTTGATGGCAAATGCATGTACATATATCTCATATAACTATTTCACTTTGAATCTCAGAGAAAATCTTTAGGCATTTGTGCATATTCTTAATTTTATATAAAAAAAAAAAAAAGGTTAGGAATTCATTATTTGATTTGAAGTTATTTTATAACTTCTATCTCCTTATATGTGCATTAATCATTCGGACAAATAAATTTTTAATGGATCAAAAATTCATATTTTCATCTAAATTGAGAAGAAGTATTTTGATGAAATTTGTCATAATTTTGATGTGCTTCTTTCTTCACACTTGACTTAGTATGCATATGTTTTTCTATCATCTTATCTATGAATCATAGATTACTGTTTGATGTGTTTAAAAAATGTTGAGGAGCCTTCATATGAAAAAGTAATAATAAATAAATAAATAAAAATCCTGTCTTGAAAAGGGTTACCGGTGGGATTTGTGAGAAGCCCCTTAATGACTTGTTGTTTGTTAAGGGAAAAGCTACCTGCCCATAAACATGTTAAAGCCGCTAAGACCTCAAAAGGGATTTAAGCAAAAAAAAAAAAAAAAGAGAGAGAGAGAGAGAGAAAGAAGGAGAAAAAAAAAATTTGGCTCTCAATTCAGTTGGTGCATCAAATTTAATTCGTTGATTCTATGATTTGTATAAGGGGAGCTTATATGTATATTTTAGTCATAATCTCACACACGCACAAGCATTGTTTTGATTTTATGGCTTAATTCATCTTATGACGCATTCTTGAAAATTTATTTGGAAAGATGAATTTTAGTTCATTTAAATTTATGAGAATTTGGTGATAGATTTACATATTTGGAGATAGGTGAAGTAAAATTTCTTTGATCCATTTCATGAACGTTCCTAGCATTTTTAATATATTCAAATTTTTTGAATGCAGAAAAAGGTCCTAAAAGAATTTTTCAAAGAGGTTCCTTGGAAGGCGTTGTCTATTTTTTATTTATATATTTATTTTGACATTTTTTGAGTATTTGTCAATTCATATCAAAAAGGGGGAGTAGAAAATTTTAAATTGTTATTTTGTGGTCTTTGGAACTTGAACTTGGAATTTAATCTTGAAAATTATTTTAAAATGTTTGCCATATGGTGCCTTGATATGTTTGTTCAAGTGTTGCAGAATTATTTTGAAATTTAATTTAAATTTTGATATAGAATCGCCAAGGGGGAGATTGTAAGGTTTTTTTGGTGGCAACTCCATACAAAATCTTAAATTAAATATGACAGATTTGAATATTTCCTAAATTGAAGAAAAGAGAAAATTTGCATATTTCCTAAATTGAAGATTTTCGAAGATGACAAGTTTATATTCCAAGTTGACAACTTTCTAAAAGACCACGATCATAATTTTGCAATTTAAATCCAACTAGGAGTGAAGAAGATTGCACAGATTAGAAAACAAGCGAAAAATTTCAGCACGTATCGCAGACAGCAAGCAAGGAGTGCATGGCAATACCACATGGACGGTGGAAGCTTGCAGAATGCGCAACGGTTCGAGAAGTATATTATTTGGAAGATTCTGTTTTTATTTTGGAAATCTATTTCGTTTAGGAAATCTATTATTAGGAAATTTGTTTATAGATTTGAATCCTAATTAAAATATGACTTTGAACTCTATATATATGTACTCAGACTTAATGAAAAATATACGTGGGGGACATATTATAGAGATTTAGAGAGAATTTTTTATTCTTGTGAGCTTAAGTGTTCTTTTTCTAACTTTTTTCTTTATATTCTTTCATGACTTTCTGTGTGAAACAGAAAGCCCTGTTTGTAGGATTCATCGAATGATTCGAGCAAGATTGGCGAAAGGATTCGTGCGAGTGAGTCATAGAGAATCTAAGTAGGATTTTATAACCCATTGATAGTAGAGATTGTTGCTAATAGAGGTTTTTCTCCCTATGAAAGGGTTTCCCTGTTATTCTCTGGTGTTATTATTTTTTGTTTTGTATGATTGCTTGGTTTAGAGAATTTTTAAATTTCATTTTTATTAACTTTTATATTTTTATGTACTCCGAATCACCTCGAAGGAGTCATCAATGTTTATTTAGTAGGTAGAGACAAGTAGAATTCTATTGAAAATGGTTTAACCTTTTCATCGCTAGAAGTAAAGGAACGCTCGATCACTACTAACGATTGTTTAAACTCCATAGGAGGTCCCTATTAATTTAGATGATAACTTTTTGATTGACCTGAGACGGTAGTCAATTAAGGGGTTGCGAGTTAAAATTGTCAATTGCCTCAAGCAATCATCCACCTAGCTGACCACCAAAAGTGGTCGTCATATTATTGGAGCCTATAGTTGTTGACGACCGTCTCCACAAGGTTGAATATCATCTTTCTTGACTATCTAAACCGATCGTTCATACGAATTTTCTTTTAAACAAAAAAACTTGTAATGTTTGAATTCTGAAAAAAAAAAAAAAAACCTGTACCTATACACATACAATAAAGTGTACATTCACACAATTACCTTAACACATTTAATTATCTAACACAAATTCATAAAAATATTATTAAAATAAAAAAGTATTATTCATTAAAAATTATCCAATAATTAAAATTAAACAAGTTATATATGTTTAATTATTATAAACAAAACTATAAAAATAATGTTTATCAAAGGAGCTAGAGGGTCGTAACCTCATTGATCAAACTTGAAATCAATTTAGAAATAGTTAAATTAATTAATAATAAAAACTATATTGAAATTTAAAACAAATTCATAAACAAATTAAACTTCTAAAATTTTAAATTTAATCAAGTTCTAACTAGAAACTACTCGGAGCTATTCTGAGCAATTCGATGCTCAGAATTCTGCAAGGTTCATTTTTACACGTTACTCATGCTTAGAGCTCCCCGCACATTAAATTCCATTGACTTTGGAGGACATATGCTTAGTTTGATTAGTCGACTTCTACTTGGAAATTTCAAAGTTTCATGATTTAACTAAAAACTACTTGAAGACATTTCAAGCAATTTGACACTCGGATTCTTGTACGGTTTATTTTTACATGTAATATGTACCTAAATTTCACTACGCTAAGTTATGTGGACATTAAAGGTTGTATGCCTAGTTTGAGCAATTAATCTTGAAAATTCTCAAATTTGGCTAGATTAATAATAATGAATCTAGGCAACACACTCAATCAAACAATCACACAAAAAGTACTAAGAAGTAATGAGAAAAATCCTATCAAGGAAAAAACCTAAAAATGATTTCTAGTATAAATTAGGCTACAAGATTTGATTGAACTATTTATGACTCCTTGTACGTATTCGCTCAAACTCTTGCTCAACTTCTCGATGTACCTAAATTAAGTGGAAACACTTTCGACACCTCAGAAAGTTCACCTTGAAATCTTCCAAGACTTACAAAACTCAAAGATGAGTAAAATAAGGAGAAGGACTTTATATTATCTAGAAAATAACTTTCCCCTAAAGACTCAATAATATGTTCCCTCTATCAATTGTATTTTTATATTGAGTACAGACGTATATATATAGACTCTACTAACCTAGACAAAATAGGAAATTTAGTCTTTCCTGTGCATGTAGACTTCTTCTTTAAGTTTCTTTCTTCTTAAAGGTTTCTTTTTCCTCAAGCTTCCTTCTTCTCCAAGTTTTCTTCTTGCTTTAATTAGCCAACTTGACAGGCTAGAATCAGTGCATTCTTTCATTCATTTTGGTATTCTTTCCTTCTTAAAAATAAAAAACTGAATCTATTGAATTAGGAAACTTATTTATAACTTCAATATTTGGAATTCTTTTGCTACAATTTTTACCATAATTGGAAATGATTTTTCCTCTTCAAATCACGAAACCTACTTAATTGTAAATTTAACTTTTTCATTTGGATTTGTCATAAATTTAACTTTACAGCCCTACTTGGAAATTTCTAAGTTTTAAGTTTTAACTAGAAACTATTCAGGTCATTCCAAGTAATCCGATACTTAGATTGTCATGCGGTTTGTTCTTGCACATCACTTGTGCTTAGAACTTTTTACATGTCAAGTTTTGTGGATATCGGAGGCTATATGCTCAGTTTGAGTAGCCGACTCCTACTTAGAAAATTCTAAATTTCAATTTTTAACTACGAACCACATAGGGCCACTGCGAGTAATCCGACACTCAGATTACCGTATGATTTATTTCTACACTTCACTTATGCCTAGATCTCATTACACATCAAATTCTGTGGACATCGAAGGCTATATACTCAGTTACAACAATCGACTCCTACCTGGAAATTTTAAGTTTGAAGATTTAACACAACCACCAGAGGCCATTTCGAGCAATTTGATGCTTGATTTTTTGCATGATTCTTTTTCACGTCACTTGTGCCTAGACCTCGCTAGCATCAAATTCTGTGGACATAGGAGGCCATGTGCTCGATTTGAGCAGTTGACTCTTGCTTAAAAAATCCTAAATTTTAGGTTTTAACATGGGGCCATTCTACGCAATCCGATACTTGAGTTTTCGTGTTGTTCATTTCTACACATCACTTGTGCCTAGAACTCCCTATACATAAAATCTTGCGGGCATCAGAAAGTCGTGTGCTCGGTTTGAGCAGTCGACTATTACTTGAAAAATCCTAAATTTGAAGTATTAAACATAAACCATACAAGGCCATTCTAATAAATCCAATGCTCAGATTTCCACACCATTTTGTTTTTACACGTCACTTGTGCCTAGATCTCACTACATATCAAGTTATGTGGACACCAAAGGTCGTATGCTCGATTTGAGCGTTTGACTCTTAGATAAAAATTTTTAAGTTTGATGTTTTAACTACAAACTACTTGGGGCTATCCTGACCAATTCGATGCTTGGATTCATGCACGGTTCATTTCTACACATCACTTGTGCTTATAACTCACTACACATCAAGTTATATGGTTATCAGAGGTCGCATACTTGGTTTGAGTAGTCGACTCCTACTTGAAAATTTGTAAGTTTCAAGCTTTAACAACAAACCACTTGAGGCAATTCCGAGAAATCCTAAACCATTTTATGTTCAACTCCCATACCATACTCTATATTTGTTTCTACATTTTGTTCAGAAGCTCACAAATAATGACATAGATTCAATGTTCTAAACATCAATGCACATTATTTAATAGACGATTATATAAATAGTTAATATAACGATAAAATATACTTGATTATGATCATTTGTAGGTGGTGGAGGTCCATCTAACTTGGTCACACTATCGACATTCTACATTTAGTAGTTTAAAAATTAGAAGCCACCAAGTTGCTAAAATAATAAAACTTATATTTTGTAAATAGTTTAGAGTTTAATATGTTATTTAAGTCGGAGCTTCATCTCCACAACCTGCGATTGGAGTCCTAGAGTCATGGATATCAGCCCGCAGCTCATCCTCATTTGATCCATCTTGGCTTTTTATTTTGTCATAGACCTGGTCAAGAAGCTCGACCCGAATCTTAAGTTGAACCTCAGTCCAAATCTCATCCCAAATCTTAGCACACAATTGGTTGCGCTACTCCTCTCGAAAAGTCTCCAATCATGTAATAATAAGAGCCTCAATATATTTCTTGTGTGCATTTAGAAGATTGCAGATGAGCTAGATGCCTCTGTCTACCTAATGATAAAACGAGGTATGCCACCACCTACGCATGGGTGTAGCTATGACCATCTCGGCCAACGACCTTCTCAAAGATGGCATTGCATCTCGGCCAAGCGCGCATTGATCTTATAAGATTGAATGTTAAATTTAATAAAAAAACTTAACATAAAAATTTAACTAATTAAACATCAAACTAGCTTGATTTATACTTAAACCATGATGGCTGAGACCTCGGGGTGGACCAAAATGCATATTCCCTCAAATATGCTAATTCGGTCGGTAGAAAGATTCTTGACCTTTATTTGCCAAAACAATAAACTTAAGTTAATTACATAAATTTAATAAACTACTAATGGGTGAAGGTAATCAAAACACATTCTTACCTCATGAAGTATGTCGGTCAAATGGCTTGTCTCCGTTGTGCGTAAACGTCCTAACAACTCCCACTTTTGGGAGTTCTGCAATGTCTCAGCCTGTGTATTGAACGATTAAAATCAAACTATAATAAACTACATAAATATTTAATTTATTTCAAAACTAATATTATACTTGGGTTGGGTTGCTAGACTAGTATGAGACGTGATCGGGCCACTGCTCAGGGACAATGCACGAAGGACATCACTAAATGATGTTTGGGTCATCCCAGAAGAGCTTCCAATACTCTTATTGATAGTGTGCTTGTAGTTCTTCTACATCGTCTAGTACTTGTCTATACAAATAGATCGTAAAATAGGAGGACAATCTAGGATGTTGCCCTAAAACATTTATTTTAAATGTATAAAAATTGTAATTAGTGGGCTAATTAAATAAAATGCCTTAATTCAAAAGTGTCATGTGTTTTTACCGTAGCCTCCTGTCATATATGATCTAATATTTCCATCAGCACTGCTGCTCAATCCATAAAAGACATGGGCTCAATGCGTCCATCTCAAACTATCTCACCCAGTTGTTTCGTCAACCTACTGCCTACATCCCCAACCAGGTGGGAGTAACTATTAAACTCTAACCTGAATAGGCTAGGCACCACCCAAACCCTATATGAGGGTGGCTAGGCTCTCGTAGCACAAGACGTTGCAGTGCTACGCTCAGACCATGCAATTATTTAATTTAATATATTAAGCCCTCGTTTGGTAATATTTTTATTTTTTATTTTTCTATTTTTATTTTTAAAATTTTGAAAACTTACAAAAAAAACATGTTTGTTAAAATCTGATTCCATTTTTTTATTTCTAAAAAAATAAAACGACAACAGAAAAATGAAAATAGAAAAAAGATGTTTTCACTCTTGTTTTCTTTTTTTTTTTTTTCAAATATTTTGACACATTTTTAAATATTGTCCACTTTAATATAATATAATATAATATTATACTATATATTATATTATTATATTAATATATTATATAGTAATTAAATTATTATATTATATTTTATTATATTATAAATTATATTATATAATAATTAAATTATTATTATATTTTATATATATATATATAACAATATAATATATATAATTATATATAATATAATAATCTTATATTATATATATATAACAATATAATATATAATTATATATAACATAATAATCTTATATTACATATATATACCAATATAATAGATAAT
>JAVXUM010000011.1:7924309-7936840 GCA_035590655.1 Pouteria glomerata | reverse complement strand
TTTTACAAAAATTTTACTTTTAGTAGGGCAAAATTTACAAATTATCTGAAATATATGGACCAAAAAATATATTTTATAAAAGTAAAAATATAAAAATATCTAAAAATTATACCATATAAATTTAAGTTATACTTCTATATATATATATATATAGCAATATATATATATATGTACATATTATTATTGTCTATATGATGACATAGATATATGTGTGTGTGTGTGTGTGTATATACTGGTTTTTGGATTAATTTTTGGAAATCAAAATGGTGGTATGGAATATAGGATTTTAGTGTGGGGCGATGGGTATTACAATGGAGAAATAAAAACTAGGAAGACGGTGAAGCCAACGGAGGTAAGTACGGAGGAGGCTTCGCTCCAAAGAAGCAAGCAGCTAATGGAGCTATACGAGTCACTGTCCGCCGGAGACCAGTCAAACCACCAAACGCGGCGGCCCTGTGCTTCTTTGTCGCCGGAAGACTTGACAGAGTCCGAATGGTTCTATCTCATGTGTGTCTCTTTCACTTTTCCTCCCGGAGTTGGGTAAGTTCTTTCTAATTAATTAGTTTCTCTCTCTTAATGGTGTTGCAAGAATTCAATTCATTCTTTTACCAGAAATTTTTTCCAAAAGAGTAATGCTATTCTTATTTAAAAGAAAAAAAATACCTATTAAAAAATTTTACTAAAATGAAGTTATGCATCTATGTCATTATCACGTCATTTTGGTACAAGTTTTATAAAATTTAAATAGTATTTTTTTATCAAAATAAGTTACTGAAATGAAGCGAACACTTTTTTGTACTTGTTACTTTAAATGAAAATAATTTTTAAAATATTCTTTAATTTAAAAAATACTATTACCACATTATTTTGATAAACAATAAATTACTATTAATCCTCCATTATATATATTTGGGTAATGTTATATCAGTTCCATGATTTATAATTTAAGCCGTTGAATTAAAATTTAGTGATATAGATACATTCATTTTTTTTTTTATAATTAAAATAATATAAATATATTTGAATCATTAAATTAAAATTTAATAGTATTAAATTAATGTCAAGGAACATAGCAATGCGACATCATCCCTCCCTTTTCACCATTGTACATGATGCATAAAATTGTCTCCTTTTTGGACATGCATAAATAAATATGTTTCATTTATATAATGAAGATACATATATATACAAATGAGTAAATCTTCTTTAATGCTTTATCAGCTGCAATGTGTAGATTACCAGGAAAAGCTTATTCAAAGAGGAAGCACGTGTGGCTTGCTGGGGCAAACGAGGTTGACAGCAAATTCTTCACTAGAGCTATTCTAGCCAAGGTACGGTCAAAAGACTCAAAACCTTTCACAGCAAGTACTATAGAAAACTGCAAACTGAAGGAAATTAGAGATGTATTAATTTTACATGGGTAGGTATGTATGTGTCTATTAGTTCAAAACACAAAAATTCTTTCATTAATGTCTTGGTAATGCCTCTTTCTGATCTTTCATCGTAGCTTTAACACAGTTAACTTGTATAACTTTTTTTTTTTTTTTTTTTGTCTTCTCTCTCTAAACCCTGGCGTTGTTCCACCAGAGTGCTGGCATGCAGGTAACACCAATCATCCATCTATTGTGTACTTCGGTGAATATATATATGCATGTTATTTTTAGTGCTGTCTGTCAATGATTTGGAGAACTATTTTGATATTTATATGCGTTGCAGACGGTGCTATGCATTCCTCTACTGGATGGTGTAGTTGAGCTTGGAACAACAGAAAGGGTAATTAATCAAAAACAATATTTGATGTACAATTATTACCATCCATTTAACGCCAGTACATTTATATGTCATGAATTGTGTGATAATTGATAGATTGATGCTACGCTCATGCAGTAAAAATAAATTACATTCGAACTCTTTTGATATTTTAATAATTATATTTAAATTCTCTTAACATTTAAAATTTATAAACACATCTCTTATTTTTAAAGTTGCTAATTGCATAACTCTTTCTATTACGTTTTTGTTAGATTTTGGCGGGGGTTTTAAAAAATAATTTAGTATTTCATTTTTATTATTTTTTTAGAAAATAATTTAATATTTCGTTAGGTTTGTGGGTCCTCAATCATCGCCATGCATTGTCAACTCCGGCACTATTTTGGCCACCAAGGGTCCACTCCCGCTGGGACAGTCCTACTCTCCTTCTAGGGTGCAACCTGTCACAAAAGTCTCCACGAAAATAAAAAAACAGAAATCTCTACAGAAATATCTAGGGATCGATTGGTTAAAAAAAAATAAAATAAAATCTTACAAATTTCTACAAATCTCTACGAATATGAATTATGAGACTATAAAATATTATCTTTTATTTACAACATAAAAAACGAGATACTAACTTTTAAATTTTATACAATTTTATATTTACTACACAAAACTCAAGACATTAACTTTTTATTTCATACAACTTCAAACACACCCCTAGTCCGTTCTTATCTCAAGTTATTTTTTGGGATGTCTTTCACGTTCCATCAATCATGCTTTGAAAATCTGTAATTTTTTCATCCCTCAATCATAGACAATATAGACCGACTTTGTTTTCTTATATGGTTGTATATATATATATGTATGTATATGTGTATGTATGTATATTATCACCACTGTCAAAACTTATTCCTATGATTCCCTACAGTTTGAAGCAAACTAAATTTTATACAAAGTCACAGATTTTATGCAAACCCACAAAACATTAGTGTAATTAAAATGGGTGGTCAAATCCAGAGATTATTGATCAAAAATTTCACTAAACAAAAATTTCATAGAAAAATCACAAGACTTCCTTTTCAAATAAAATTGAATTAGAGAATTTAGGGTTTACTAGGTTTTGAAGTTGAGAGAGAGAAATGACAATCTAGATTTCGAAGAAGAAGGCAAATGTGGACTTGAGTTGAGAGATAATTCCCACAAATTTTTCATTTTTCTCTATCCCTTCCATTAATGGGCATTAAAACTGGACTTGCATTTTAATGTGTCTGTCATATGATTCGCTTCACAATCTTTTCATTCTCTCCTTTTCTAATGCTCTGCTTGCCTTTGCTTTCTCTCTCTCTCTAACAATGTTAAAGCTTAAAGTCAAACCCACTTGGGTTTCATGTACTTAAAATTGATCATTTAAGAGGGAGAGAGAGAGAGAGAGGGGGGGGGGGGACTGTGGAGAACATCTTGCTGCTTGAGTGGTAGAGGAGATGGCAATGGCGGAGGGAGCCGCAACAGATGTAATTAACATTGTGCTGCCGTGGTGGGCCTCTTTCCGGTGGCGTATATTTATATACACTCTAGCTATATGTATATATTTTTTACAGTATAGAAAGAAAAGAGGAAATAAAAGATTTTTGTGATTAATTAATTTAATTAAGGGCAAATTTCTTTTTACAATAAAAAATTTAATAAAGTTAGACTACAAACTAACGAAAGCCCCCTTGAGATAAGCAACTTTTCTAAATAATGGGTGCATTTATTAATTTTAAATGTATATAATTACTAAATATTTAAGGATTCTAAATATAATAAATATGTATAAACCCATCGATGTGACATTGCACGCAGGTACAGGAGGACATTGGCTTGGTACAACAAGTCAAGAACATTTTCATTGATCACGACCCTCCTCCTCAACCTCCAAAGCCAGCCCCATCCGGACACTCCACTTCAAACTACTCATGTCCCTTGCCACCCATGGATCCGCCAGCAGCTGCCAATCAAATACACGACGAGGAAGGAGAGGAGGAGGAGGAGGAAGAAGCCGAGTTTGACTCGGAAGCAAACACTGGGCGCCTGACAGCGACTCGGGATTTAGCCACGGCTCCTCTAGCTACGGAACCAAGTGAGCTAATACAGCTTGAGATGTCTGAAGACATTCGGCTTGGCCCACCAGATGATGACTGCGAGTTTCAGCTGCTAGCCCCAAGCCAAGCCGCCAACCCAGAAGATGATGACCTCCGAGATGACTCGTTTGGGGCCGAGTCTACTCGCAGGTGGGAGCTATCAGAGGATTCATTGAGTCTATTGACCAGCAGTCTTCCGCCGCCACCCTCGGAACCAGGTATTAATCTACTAAAAACTCAAATAACTTGATTACTTTATGTAGATATATTTGTAAACCATCAAATTCAAGCCCAAGCTCAGAATCCAAGGTGATACAAATTGTTGAAAGCTAGACCTGTCTTCCTACTAACGGCAGATAAAAAAAAAAAAAAAAAAAATGCTTTAAACAATCAAGTGTACGGTGGGATTGCAAAAAAATTAATATAGGATAGTTTACGTGATAATTTTGTAATTTGTATAGTAGGTAAAAAAATAAAAATTTTGTAAAAATTGGTAAAGAATTGTAAAACTAGAAAGGGAGACAAACCTAGCTAGATTTGTTTGATTGATTTATACAATTATCTTATAATAACTGCCATAACTATCATAATAGTTAATCAACTTGTATTTAGAGTGTTAATTTTTTTTTTTAAACCTTTAATTCTTTTTTAATTTTTTCAATTTTTTTAACACCAAAAAATTTTTAATTTTACTAACTTTTATCAATTTTCTTTAACTTTTACCAATTTTTTTAATTTGGACTAAATTTTATCAAAATTTTTTATTATTTCAATTTTCTTTAACTTTTTACACTTTTCAAGAAAACAAACCAAACACTCAATAAATCAAAATTTGATAAATTTTTTTATTTTTTTTTACCAAATTAGGGACTCCAAACATGGCCTAACTATATTATACAAAGAGTTGGCTATAGATCTTATTCTATTCAACTTATTTAACGGTATTTAAACGGAGTACTTTTAAATAAGTGAAAGGACAATGTGTTAAGATTAATAGATGATGAGGGTAATTGAAAATTAAGGACAGTCAAGTTTATTTTTTTTTAATTAAAATTAAAAAATAATAATTTTTTTTAAAAATATTATATTAAAAAAAAAAAAAAAAAAAAAAAAAAAAAAAAAAAAGAAGTAGTATGACCCACGTCAACCTTTGTCTTTACCAATAAACAAAATTGAAATTACAAATGAAATGTGAATAAATTTATTAGTTAATTTGATGTAATTTACTAATAAATGTGACCACCTAATTTACTATTTAATCTTATAGTTACCATTTAATCTTATAGTTTTTACCATCAAATGTGATCAACTCTTAAGTCTTTTCTAATCAAAATTTACTTTTTAAGTACGGTACCAAAATTACTAGTTCGATAACGTAATTTTTTTTTTTTTTGGTTGAGCTTAGTTTGGAATCATTAACCAGTTTTTTTCATTAAATTAATAGTTCATAAGAAAAGGCTTGTTAATCTTATCTATGCTAAAGTGGATACCCGTAAGACTTACCCGTATACCATATTTGTTAAGTTAATATGAATATTCAATATATATATATATATATACCCCACTATGCATGCTCGTGTTTTAGATATTCCAATCAACCTAACAATCATAGTTTTAAAAACTATTCCGTTCCAGTCAGTACATATTACATTGGATGAAATTTGATATTATATGGGATACTTGGAAGAGTAAAAAGTGAGATAAAATGAGATAATTTGATAAAAATTGTAAGTTTGTTGTTATTTTAATGAGATAAGAAATAAATAATTTTTAGATATTTTAAGAGAATTTCAACTCACCAAACGTATCAATACGTATTTTGTATCAAAAATAATAAAAGCTTATGTCGATACATATCAAAATTTTTTCATTTATACCAGATTTTTTTCGATCGTATCATATTTTCCCAAATGGTATAAAATTTTTTTTAATTTTTTGGTATCTTTAATTTTTAGAAATCTTCAATCTTCTTTTGAATCTTATATAAAACCAAGAACTATAAATGAATTATTGGTTTATTGTCTTTTTTTTTTTTAATCTAACTCTACATAAATAATGTTTTTTTATTTTATTGTTTATTTCTATAAAATGTGAAACATTATAAATTTGTTTTCTCAATTAATAAAAACATATTATTTATAAATTGTGTTTTGTTATTAAATTGTATTTATAATTATTTAAGTGATACATTAATGTTTTACCTTTTAGTCTTTTAGTGTAGATATGTATTTTTCAATAAATATATACTTTTATATCGATAAATTCAGATGGAGTCGCCGAGATGCACCGATACACATTTTGCCAATAACAAAATTAGTATTTTGTCCAATATAGAATTTACAACTGTTTAACAATATTAGAAAACAAGGATAATGTTATACGATCAAAATTTTATTAGAAATATTGACCAGAATCAAGAACAGAATCAAAAATTAGAGTTTATCTAAGCTAAATAAAGGGTTCAAAGATGAAGGTGCCATTTAGTGTGCTAAACAATAAAAGAAATCTCTAAAAATCTTTGAAATTTTTTAAAAATTATTTCACTTTTTATTTTACTGTATAAATTATGAACTTATAACTCATCTCATTTTATGTTATTTTATTTTATTTTCTATCACTCTAAATATATCCAAAGTGAGCTAAACTATAAAATTTAAGCTGAACGAATATTTTAAGAATAAAATAAAATAAGTTATAAAAATTTAAAATAACTTAAATTAAAAATAGGTCAAACTACCCAAATTACAATACGAGACAATATAAAAGTGCATCTACTCTTGATTAGAATAATATAATTTTCTTGTGAGCTAAATGCTTTTAAATAATAATGAACTAAAGTAAAATTCTTATTATAATCTTTTTACCGTCACATCATTTTAAAATTTTATTTTCTTTTTCTTTCTTCTTCTCACTGGAAATTATTATAGAGTAGCATTCTTCAACACATAATCATGATTGTCTATTTAAAGATCAGCTATGCGATACATGTGTCCATGCATACAATGGGACTAGGGGAGAAAAACACCAAATCGACAAGAAAATTAACTAATCAATTACTTAGGAGAGAAATATCGATGTTACTTCCCAAAAACAAAAATTGATGTCAATTTTTTTTTTTTTTTTTTAATAATAGATACCAACACCTATACTTTTTTCTAACTTTTGAAATTGAAATAAGGATATAGGTATTGTCAATTAATGGATCAAATATTAATTATTTTTACTCATATGTAAAAGGTTGAATTTTTTTTTTTTTAATCTAATTAGACCAGTTTATATATTTTTTAAAAATTATTAAGTCGTTAATTAATACAGAAACTAAAATGGAAAATTTTTTCTACTAAATAACGGTACTACTTGCGAAACTAATACACATGCAATTAAAGCACTGTTTGGAATTTTAAAAAATAAAAAATAAAACTCTAAAAAAAAGTTTTTAAAAATTTTTAAAATTTATTTCACTACACAAATTACAAACTTATAACTTATCTCATTTTTTATCCCTCTAGATACACCTTAACTATAATCAAACCGATCAATTCAATTATTTCGATCAATCGATTGTCACTTCCCAACTTACAGGCTAAGGCATGATTTTGGTACCAAAATCTAAGTTATGATTTTTTGTAACCTTTTTTTTTTTTGTCTTGCATAACTTTTTTTACCAAATTTAAAGTTTGTTTTATAAATTATAATTTTTAAATATGTTAATCATATTTATTAAAAGAATTAAAAAATTACGTCCGTTTGGATTAAAATTAAAAAATTAAAACTTTTTTTTAACTTTTATTCAAATAAATATAATTTTTTAATTTTTTAAATGTAACTAACACATTTAAAAATTAAAGCTTAAAAAAAAATTAAATTTAGTGAAATAAAGCTCTATAAGATAAAAATAAACTTAAAAAAAAAAACATAACTTAAGACTATTTGACACTCTTAAAAATTCTGAAAAACTCTAAAATTTTCTATTCACACCTATTTCAACTCTAGTAAAAATTGCATAACTTGAATTCGATTAATAGAATAGTTGTAATTTTTTTTTAATGTGACTATCGTCATTTAAGTTATCAAACAAGATCCACTGTCAATATTTTTTGAAAGGATTTTAAAATCATTCCGATGAATTTCTCTACAAAAAATTAATATCTTTCACTATTCATTTTTAAAGAATATAATTTGCAATCACGTACTTAAATATCACTTAAATTATATTTTTTATTATTTTTGGTTACAATAAACACGCCTAGTCTCGTACCCAAACCCAGGACCCAACCACAAAGTATTCATTCAATTCGTACACAACAATTATTAGCATGACCCCACTCTCATTCGGTCACGCCCCAACTAATCTCAGCCATTGATCTGGGGAGGGAAAGACGAAATTTGTCGCAGCTATCTAACTTTCAAAGTTCAACGTCTACCAGAAAGTCAAAACTCTTGTAATTATAATATATATTTTTAATATAATTTTTGTTGTGTTTTTAATTTTCTGAATTTTCTCAGGAGGATTTCCAACGGAAGATTTGGTTCAGGACGACGCGCACACGTACTACTCACAAACAGTGTCACAACAGTGGTCTCCGCCGCCATTCATCGCCCCCAACCTAATGAGCTACTCGCAATCCGCATTCTCCAAGTGGACGGTCAGGTCCACCGACCACCACGTCCTCCGCGTTTCCGGCCCCGGCACCTCCCAGTGGCTCCTGAAGTACATCCTCTTCAGCGTCCCCTTCCTTCACACCAAGTGCAACGACGAAACTTCACCGAAATCACGAGATGCTTCCGAATCGGCGCCTCGGTTCCGGAAGGGGACGCCGCAGGACGACCTTAGCGCCAACCACGTCCTCGCCGAGCGCCGACGTAGAGAGAAGCTTAACGAGCGATTCATCGTATTAAGGTCTTTGGTGCCCTTCGTCACCAAGATGGATAAGGCCTCCATTTTGGGAGACACGATTGAGTACCTGAAGCAGCTGCGCACGAAGATTCAGGATCTGGAATCGAGGAACAGTCAGATGGAAATCGATCGGTCCAGAGCATTACCCGATCCGCAGAGGAGCGACGTCACCGCCGTGGGGCGGCTGGGCTGTCCTTCTCTAGGTTCCGACAAGAAGAAGTTGAGGATCGTGGAAGGGACTAGCGGCCCCAATCCTAGGGCTGTGGATTTACAGTTGTCGCCTCCTCCTCCTCTTCCACCTCCGCCGCCGCAGCTGCAGCCGGAGGAGGGCGTGGCTCTGCAGGTGCAGGTATCGATAATCGAGAGCGACGCGTTGGTGGAGCTTCAGTGTCCGTACAGGGAAGGTTTGTTGTTGGACGTAATGGTAGTGCTTCGAGAGCTTCGGGTGGAGGTTACGGCGGTACAATCGTCATTGACAAGTGGGGTGTTTGTTGCAGAGCTGAGGGCCAAGGTATGCTCCCTCCTTTCCTTTCATTCTCGACCGTTAACAGCCCAAATTGCCATCTTTCATATGCTTAAGCTGTGTTTGGATTGTGATTTAGCGAGGAAAATGTTTAAATAAAAAGGGAAATGAATCGTAATATCACAGATGCATTTTTTTTGGGAATAAATTAAAAAAATATAAGAAAATAAAAAATATTTATTAATAAAGTAATGTTTAAATTTAATTACTTTTAATTTCTCAAATTACTTATATTTCATTTGAAGACGTTGTTCAATTAGAATTGATTTAATTTTAAAATAAAAAATTGAATTGAATGCTCCGGGTCAGCTCAAGTGGCACGTGGGTTTGTTCTCCACAGTGTCTATTAGAGCTTGATTCTTTTACTTATCCAAAGGGTGATGCATATTCTCCAGTTTATCATCTGATTGTATAGTCCATTGAATGTTATGGTAAACCGGTGGGGCTTTGCGTTAAAAAAAAAAAAAAAAAAAGATTGAATTAATTTAATTTAATTTGATAAATAAAATTTTGTATTTCAAATACATATTTTTTTTTTTTTTTGGGTAATTTGGAATACATATTTTAATTTAAGAATTGGATTGAATTAATTTACAAGAAATATTAAATTTGACTACGTTAATAGAAAATAAAAAATATAATAAATATAATATATAAGGATAAATTTGTACACTTGCTTCTTAGGTAACTTAAGAAAAAAAATAAATTCTCATCAAATTTTATTATTTTAAATTAAATTTTAAATAACATAAAAATTTTAAAATTTAAATTATGAAATCAAATCAAATTCAATTTATAAAATTTTATTTTAATTTCAAATAGAGAAATTAGATTAAATTTCCCATCAAATTCACAATTTCAAATAGAGTGTTGCTTATTTTTGTTTTTATTTTCTAACACAAGTCACACAAGAAAAGTAATTTAAATCTCTTTCTATTTTTTTTTTTTTTTTTTTTGCTTGGCAAATTTTTAGCCCAAACACCGTCTTAGCTGAATGCTTAGTGTGACCTATTAAAAAAGAAATGATCACTTAATTTTTTTTTTTTCATCCATATAAATTGTTAAATTTTTTAATTTGAAAATTTTAGTAAATATTGTTGAATTATTTGTTTCAACATTTCAAATGGAGTGGGATTTGATTAATTTCGGATTCAGGTGAAGGAAAATGCAACCGGGAAGAAACCCAGCATAACGGAAGTAAAGAAGGCGGTGCGTCAAATCATACCCCAGTGCTGACACTCGTAATTTTTGTATGTATTAGACTTTAATTGTAGAGAGCTCACCAAATAGATCTACTAAAATTAGTTTCATCAAGAGTTACATTAACACTGTTGACAATATAAGAAGTAAGCATTCCTAACGCTGTGTACCAAGAATTTTTGTCAAGGAAAAAAAAAATTGACAGAAATAAAATTATTTACAGTTGTTTATTTGTGTATAAATACTCAAGCCAAATAAACATTAAGTATTTTAACAAGCTTTTCTTTTTTTTTTTTTAATCAAACTAAAAATAAAATAGATTTTGGCATTTTTACTTCGTTTCACTTTTCTATTTAACTAATAGTATACTTACGTCATTTTTCTTACACCCTACTAGTTGTGACAGATGGTAACCAGTTCATTCTGTTTAAAATCATCGCAGCCGTAAGATGTCATTTTATTTTACGGTTACGATGATTTTCAATAAAATAAATTAATCACTACCCGTCATGATTAATAGAGTATAAGGGGGTGTTTGGTGTAATAAAAAGTGAGATAAAATGAGATAATTTGTGGATTCGTAATATATGTAGTGAGATAAATTTTAAAAATTTTCAGAATTTTTCAGTGAATTTTTACAAACTAAACACCCCCTTAAATATGGTGTGAATAAAAGCATATAAGTATAGCATTACTATTTCTATTTACTTCACCAATCTTTTAATATACGCGCTTGTAGGATTAACGCGTACAGATTTTGACGAACCGATAATTTGTTTCGTGATTCCAATATGCTTACTTGGAATTAACCTCCAGAAATTTTGATGAAGGACCAAAATCAAGTAGCAAAGTATTTGAATTGAGTTTTTTTAAATCTAATGAATTTAAAAAAAATAATTCAAGTTTAGTTTTTTAATATTTTAAGTTATACTTGAGCAAAATTATGAACCCAGCTCAAATAGTATAATATTTAATACTATTTTTTTTAAATAATATTAATCTATGAAGCTAAAACCTTGTTTAAATTTAATAATATAACAAATTTAAAATTATTATTCAAATCTGAATCTTGACGCCTCATTTGGTTTATTTTTCTATTTTTTATTTTCAATTTTTATTTTTTATTTTCTATTTTAAGCTTATTTTTCATTTTAAACTTTTAAAAATAAAGAAAACAGTTTAAAGCGCATTTGTCCACTTATGTTTTTAAATTTTGTTTTAAAAAATAAAAAATGAGTTTACACTTAAAATGAAAAATGACAAAAATTTATTTTAAATATTTTTAACTCAAAATAAGAAAAACATAACATTTTTTATTTTCATATTTTCAAATTTTTAGAACATAAAACACATAAAATAGAAAATAAAAAATAAAAATTCAAACCAAACTCCACCGTGGTAGTTTGAATTGAGATTGAGCAGGTAACCAGTAATAGTTTGTCTTACGGGCCTTTTACTACCACGTCTAGCAAGCACGGTGGTAGAAAAAGAACTAATAAATTGGAGAGACGAAACCCAATAACAGCTCAAGTGATTAAAACCCATCCACTCACAAAGTCAATTGTGAGTTTCCATTTCATGGGGTGTGATTGGATTGGATTGGATTGGATTATGAGATGTAATGTTGAATGTCCTTAAATAAAAAAATATACATATATAGATGGAGAGACAATAGAAGACATTTTCAGTAGCGGTTCATTGTGACAATGCTTGGTCAATACCCAGAGCAAAGTAGTTATAAATATTCCGTCACCTTGGATTCTACAAGGAAGATCATGTGTGTGCATAAATATAAATATATATATATATGTATATGTGAATTAAATAAAAACCGATTTCACATTACTGTTGACAAAAACTTACAGCCAAAATTTTGCACCTTCAATGAGCCAACGGAATTGTTAATCAAAACAAGATGGCTACCACCAAAGATAAAACTCTCAGCAACACCATTGGAAAATTTTCAATGTCATCTTCAAGGGAATTTTTTTTTTTTTTTTTTTTTTTTGGGGGGTATTTGTCAAGCAAATAGCAGC
>JAVXUM010000011.1:7847705-7888089 GCA_035590655.1 Pouteria glomerata | reverse complement strand
GGTCTCCATGTTTAGTTCAGATTTCAAACCATTGACAAGGAAAAGCAGGTTGCACCAAACCATTGCTTTACACAAAAATAAATAAATAAATAAACAATCCTGAATTCAACTCCCACTTCTCCAAAACTATTTTAGCATCTTAAAAGACTAGTGCCAATCTCTGAATTGAGTCATAAAACCTGAACGTGAAATACCAAGAAAATTTCAAGCAAGGATATGACAAATTATTTTGGTTTAAAGTGACTAATACTGAATGGTAAACCAAGTACATACATTGTTTGTTTTTTCTAAAATAAATAAAGCAAGTACATATATTGTTAAAGAAAAAACCCGGCTGAGGTAATACTTACAATGTCAAATATGTTGAAAAGGAAAACGAAGAATGCATAAATTGAATAGTAAACCCATGGTTCTGCACCAAGAGAACTCTCAGGATTCAGTATCTCTTTGATGTGTTCCCAAAATGGCGAACCAAGAAGACTGCCAAGAAAGCTCTGTTTTAGAACTCAAAGCAGTAAATTCCTCGTAAATTCCTCAAACCACCATGCTAAGCAGTTATTAACAAGAACTTTTTTGTTAAACAGACAGCACCACCAAATTTAAGAAACAAAGGCATCTACAATGCATCTTGAGGGACGAAATACAAAAAAATTCTGCAACTTTCCCGTCATCTTTATTGTCAACATAATAATTACAAGATCTTTTTTTATCATTTTCCAACAAGAGCCATTGAATAGTAAAATAACTTATAATCACTGGAGAAAGTGTGGGGGTGCGTGTGCTTTTTGGGGACTTGGGTGAGGGAGGTTTTGCCTTGTTTGTCTTTAAAATCATTTGGTGGGGAAATCTTCTTAATTCTACAAGGGGATCCAAAACAGACACACAGATATTGAATGAAGCCCAACGCAAACTTTTTAAGGTTAAAACAAATAAAAATTACCATCATCCCATAATATAAGAAAGTGGCCCATCCTCGAGATGCAAGTAAATTAGGGGGGAAAGGCTTCGGCAGAATAAAATAGCTCAACACAAATTATTAGGTAAGTTGCAGATCAAAATACCTTGCAAGGATGCTGGGAAACACCAACAGATAAGTAGTTGTGAGTACAGGCTGCATTCCTGATGGATTAATATTGAATGGAATGTAGGGCTCCACTTCAGTAACTGGAGATTCTTCTCTGCGCAAAAATAAACAAAAAGTAATATCAACGTACGTTACACAAATCAAATCCTAACATATGACAGTGACATCAAGTAGACTTCAAGTGCATGATGCCTTGAAGCTGATGTTCAAGCCACAACAAAAGGAATTTCAAATTAAAAATAGCTCTAGCCGCTCTGATATCGAGTAACAGAAAATCTTTATTTTATTTTATTGCTTTTATTTTTGGTAAGAATAACTGAACTCAAACCTTTCAAAAAAAGTATAACTAAATTCAAAACCAAGAATAACATTCTAAATTGCGAAAAGAATGAATTGTAAGTACACCCACAGGTTATTTCAGGACCCAAAAAAGGCAAGTATCACTGAATAGCAAAGGTGAGATTACCTTGTTGCAGATGCAAGTTTAAAACCATAGTATTGGAGCTTGATTTTCCTGCAACCCTCAGTTACAACAACTGCCCACATAGTGACTACCGTGAAGATACCTAATACTGCCAGTATATATGGCCACCAGTACACAGTACTCCCTGCAATGAGTGATACAACACTAATAAAGAGTAAGTAAATATAATAAAAAAATACCGATATATATACATATATAACCAATATCTTCTACTTAAAAAGTTGTTGATTTTTTTTTTTTTTTGGTAACCTAGAACCTACACCAGTTTATTGCAGACCTCAACGGTCCGCATAACCGATGGATAAACCAGGGGATGCATGACCAGCCCCTCAACCATGCATCCAGATAAATCATGGGATTTGAACTTGAGTCGTCTATGTGGGGAAGCACACCCACTAATCAACTCGGCTGACCCTGGGAGGCTTAAAAAGTTGTTGATGGGCCTCCTAAAATTTGAATATTTTTTCATAATTCTAATATATAATCCAAATTTTTGATAGGCCAACTAAATTACTAATTTTACCAGCAATGTGTAACCCAATTCATCACCTATAGTTAATGGAACAGAGAACTACAAAAGAAAAAAACATTAGTCTAAAATTAAAGTTAAATATAATAAAAAATACCAACATCTATACATATATAACCAATCTCTTCTGATTGGCCTCCAAAAATTTGAATATTTTTTCATAATTCTAATATATAATCCAATTTTTTGATAGGCCAACTAAATTACTGATTTTACCAGCAATGCATAACCCAATTCATCACCCATAGTTAATGGCACAAAGGACTACAAAAGAAAAAAAAAATAGTCTAAAATTTAGATGGCAGCAGAAATTTAAGCATATAAAAATATTCTTAGCCAAAATATTTTAAAATTTCAAGCCCATTATCAATAGCCCAACATCAAATAATATTAAGAAACTAGAAAGAAAATAAAATAAATAACAAAAACAAAAGACCCAAGGTTAGTTTCTACAAAATGATAAGTTATTAGTTTCTAATGCAAACTACGAAGCGTGCATTTTCAGCAATGACTATTGTTAGAAGAAAGCTTCGGAAAAAGATAGACGATGATTTCTTGAAAATGCCTTTCTAGTATGTGTTAAAAGAGAATTTCACCACAAATTTAATCACTGATAAAGATGGACTTTGTGACATGAAAAGTCACGAGTGCTAACTACTTTAGGCTATGTTTGGAACATGGATTTGTAGAAAGAAAGGAAGGAAAAGAGAAGGAAAACCGTAAAAATGCAAAATGAAATGAAAAGGTCAAATTTCTTTCATTTCTTTTATTGAGTTAGAAAAATAAGACAAATGAATAGATATTTATCACCAAATTTCAACTTTTACTTGGTTTAGTGTACAAAAGTTGCACAAACTATAAATTTTATTTTCCCTTCATTTTTCCTTTCCATCCACAAATTCATGTTCCAAATACAGTATAATTGGTAGATTATTGGATATGTATAAGGAAGCCAATTTTTTTATTGATGTTGATATATAAAAAATTTACTTTTTAGTGATGCATTGTCTTTATATTTGATTATGTTTTATTAATTTATTTTTGTTTACCAAATATAATTAGTGTTAGGTACAAAAAAAATGGCTAAGGCATACCATTTATAATCCATCATGGTGTCTAAACAGATATTTGATTTATAAGTTTCACAAATACCCAATCAAATAGAAATTTCAGACCATTACATATGGCCAGGAATAATGATCCGCCTCACCTATTAAAATATTAAAAAGGGTCAATGAGGCAGGTCAGGGGCGGATTTTCTTGACCTTGGCCTGACCCGGAGGGAGGCGGCCATCTAGGGCTGGCCAACTGGGCCCATTTTCCATCTCTAGTTAGAAATAGAAGATAATCATCCATTGCGATCTAAATAGTCAACTCAAACACAAAAACATAAGGTGCCCCTCAGTGTAGATGACATCACACTTCCGACCCCATTAGAATAATTGTTTTCTAGCATACAAGCTCAAACCATCTTAATACATTATTCCTAATTCTATCTTCAACAGAAGCTACCTCCATCATCTAGCGAATTCATAAGCTCTTAACCTTATTTCTTCTAGTTTTATGACAATTGAAGCCATCATTAAGCATCAAACTTCATATCCATTGAAATGTTGAAATCGCGTTGAAATTGCAGTTTCTCAATGAATTGCAATAAAACGTGTAAGAAACCAAAATTCACACATTTTTTTTTGTTAACATAAAATTTCTTCAATTAAAACATACCCAAAGACGGTCAAATTAAACTAGATTCATCTAGAACACAACATCTATGTCATTACTCCAAGAGAAATAATAGACAAGGAGAATAATACTAGTAGTATAAAGACAGGTAGAAAAAAGCTTGTTGTAAAACTGTGGTTGATTTTTTTTTCCTGTTGATTTGCTTATTTGTTTTTCCGTTTTTTTTAAATTCTTAGTTTGATGATGAAATTGTGGTTGGTGTTGGTAGATTTTTATTTTTTATTTAATATACAAATATATTAAATATTATTTAATTAATAATTAATTTTATCAACAATTAATTTAATATATTAAATTATATATTAATAATTAATAATTAACTTTAAATTAATTATAATTTAATTTAATTTAATTTATTAAATTAATATAAAAATATTTTATTAAATTATTTTTAATAAAGAATATAATTAAATTATATTTAATATATTTTATTTTTATTGAATTAAATATTTTTAATAAACAATATGAGCAACATAATTAAATTTAATTAATTAAATCAAATTAATTTAAGTTAATTAACATGAAATATAATTTATTAAATTGTTTTTAAAGAATAATATAATAAATTATGTTTAATATATTTCATTTTTATTGGATTAAATTATTTTTAACAAATAACATAATTAAAATAATTAAAATTAATTCATTTAATTAATTAGCGACTAACTACCAGTTGACAACTATCATTAAACGCGCTTTCAAGTTTTTGTTTTCTTTTTCTACTATGAAAATGAAAATTAAAAATAAAAAACTGAACGCTAACAGATTTGTCAAACGCCCCCTTAGTTACTTCTTGTGTTAAGTTTCATCTTTTTTTTTTTTTCTTTTAGGCCAACTATATCAAATTGTTTATATTTTCATTTAAATAATAGTTCGCATCTACTAAATCACGGCTCCTCATTTAGTTAGAACTCAATATAACTCAACAAAGCTTTACGCACAAACTAGTTGGGATAAGCTACAAGAATCCATTTTCTCCATTCATTTCTAGTAAGGAGTTATGTTTTCTGTAGGTTATTTGAAAATTAGGTATTTATTCACAATTTCAATCTATGTAATTTTAAGTCTCCCTTTTGAACTTTTATGCACCCTCTACATATAGATTCAATCACTCTTCCTCACTGGTATATCTTTAAGTTTACATTGAACATGACTAGACTTCAGCAAACTTCTCTCAACTTGTGCCATCTTAACTTTCTTTCAAATATATTCATTTTTTGGTGTATCTTAAAGTCTACATTGAACATTAGTAATCAACTTAAGACCCTCTATCAATTTTTTTTTCTATCGATGCCACCACAACTTTCTTTTTTTGAATATATTCAATTCTAATACTATTTTTGCTTGTCTATATTAGTACCCACATTTCTACCATGCTAACCTTATGAGTATGTTGCTTTCTAATGCCCTAATACTCTAAACCATAAAGGATACTTGGTCTTATAACTGTGCTATAAAATTTTCTAATCAGTTTGATAGGTATCCTACAATCACATTAAACACCCGTGGCACTTTTCTATTTTAACCACGTTGCTTGAATCATATGGATAACATTATCTTCAATCTCTTCATTTGCAAGAATAATTGATCAAATATACTGAAAATTATCGATTTTTGGCAGTCTTGATCCTTAATTTTCACTATAGGCTCATTTGCAGTTTTAAATTTCAATATGGTTCCTATTTTCATTAATAGATCAATATTATATGCTGTTAGATGTTAATATGGATTAGGGTTCGGGTAAATATTGTCTTTGTGTACATATTTAGGGCTTCCATGTGTTTCTTTCCTATTTTGTATAGATTCACTACCATAAATAGAGCAATAAACTCCTAGTTGTGAGTGTCTTGAATTCGCCAATTTTGTATCTCAAAATGGTATCAGAGCAAGAATTATAAAATTGTGCATAATAGATTTTGTGTAAAACGATAGAAACCCTAGCCGTTGCAGTTTGTCAAGAAGAGTTACAAACTCTAGCCAGTGTGTTATATTGTTATATTCTCACACCCATTCACCACCAAATATCCTACCAAAGGTCTTATTGCGCACCGCAAAGATCTCACAAGTGTGCTGATAACTCTATCCGACAAGAAAAACCCTAAGCTGCCTTTGTGAGGGTTTGAAAAAACCTACCTCAAGCTGCTCACGACCTTCACCAACAAGTCCAGAAGCTTTGCCAACCTTTGATGAGTCATTGAAGTCGCAACTTCACCAAAGCCACCACGTGCTCCCACATGCCATTGGAGGCTAGGCAAGTGAGATCTACTATCACCAGAGTTGGACAGTGTGATGATGCATCTCCAATCACTTGTGGCCAATTTTTCTTTTACAATGCTTGCTTCCATCTCACGAGCCTATCCCAGCACATCTCAATGTCTAACAACCTCTTTCCAGATTCCAACGATCTCCTCTAGCAATGATAACTTCTTAAGTCATAGTCTGGTGCACTACTATGTGTTATTTAATCTTTGATTTGGCTAATACTGTTGTCTCCATAGTCTCTTTAGCCTCTATAGATCCCAAAAATGCTGAAGAATCATCAACCACTAGTACTATGATTCCGTTGCGCCATGCATTAGCTGTTTGATGGACATCAAATAATAGTTTACCTACTCAGTTGGTCACTTGGAAGTTAAATGGTCCTAATTATCTCAATTGGGCTAAAGCAATTATGCCCGTGTTCACTGGACTTGGTAAAGAAGCTCGCTTAATCAATGTTCCTCCTATAGATGTTGAGACAAAGGTTGCTTGAAAACGTGAGGATGCTTACTTTATTGGTTTACTCTGTAATGCTACAGACCCAACATAACTGATATCTGTATGCACCTTAATACCTGTAAGGAAGGGTGGGATTATATTCTCTTCACCAGTGATCTAACTCAGATGT
Source organism: Pouteria glomerata (assembly GCA_035590655.1). Taxonomy (NCBI): domain Eukaryota; kingdom Viridiplantae; phylum Streptophyta; class Magnoliopsida; order Ericales; family Sapotaceae; genus Pouteria; species Pouteria glomerata. The sequence continues at coordinate 7,881,362 of JAVXUM010000011.1, read as the reverse complement.
ATGACCTATCACTTGAGTATTTTCAACTACAACAGAATGATGTATCGGACAGAATATTTCTCTGTATTAAAGAAGATTCGTGAGTATTTAAATATGGTTGCGTCACCTACTTCACATATTCATGAGATTTAGAAACAAAAAGAACAAATGCTTGTTCTTGAGTTTATGGTAGGCTTGTAACATGAGTAAGAATCTGTTCATGATCAGATCCTTGGTGATTCATCTTTGCCATCTTTCACATAGGCATAATCCAAACTGCTTCAGCCTACCCAAGTCTCCATCTTTAATGAATCCTAATAGATCTGCTCTAACTAGTACTACCTCTCATCATTCTACTCAAGATACTGTTGCTCATCATGATACCCGTGGATCTCAGTTTGATAACACTCAATAGCCTTGCAATACTCGTAATAATTGCAGTAGTAGGGGCAGTTGAGGTCATAATCATGGAGGCCGCAGTGGTCTTTCAGTATGCGCAAATTGTGGTCATGGCAGGCATACTCGAGAAAATCATTGGGACTTGCAAGGAAAACCTCCTCATGCCAACTACTGAAGATCTTGTCACTATATCAGCAGCAGAACATCATCAGTTCCAACAAGTCACAATGAGTAATCAGGCTTCACTTCCTACTACATCTCTCTCTCTCAGCAAGGAAATCCCATTGCATGCCTCACTTCTAGTCCATCCACTTCCCATTTCTGGATTCTTGATTCTAGAGCATTCGAGCAAATATCAGGTATCTCGCATTTATTTTCTCCAATTCAACACTTAAATTCCATCACTAAGGTCACCTTAGCTAATGGATCTTCCACCAATGTGAATGGTATTGGTACTGCACATCCAACTTCCTCAGTTTCTATATCTCCTGTCTAGTATGTTCATGAGTGCCCCTTTTTAACATTATATCTATTAGTAAGCTCGCTAACTTTCATAATTGTTCAGTAACTTTTTTCCCCTAACCCTATAGTTATTCAAGATTTGAAAACAGAGGAGGGCATAAGATTCATGGGCTGTATGTCATTGATGTTAATTCATCCCCTATTTTGTGTGCTACTATTGCTTCGCCATTAGAGATACATTGTCATTTGGGTCATCCATCTTTTAGATAGGTTGAAGTTATTAGTTCCCAATTTATGGTCCTTACATTCTTTGTCATATGAGTCTAGCCAGTTGGGAAAGAAATTGCCATGTTCATTTTGCTTCCCGAGTCAATAAACATGTCCTACGTCCGTTTATGTTAGTTCATTCAGATGTGTAGAGTTCAAGTTGTGTTCCTTCAAAATTGAGTTTTCAATATTTTGTTACTTTTGTTGATGATTATTCTCGCACCACTTGGCTTTATTTAATAAAAACTCATTTTGAGCTATTTTCACTTTGTGCCTTTTACGCTGAGATAAAAACCCCATTTAATGCTTCAGTTCGCATTCTTAAAAGTGATAATGGACAGGAGTATTTCTCTAAACCCTTTTTCGAACTTATGCTTGCGTCAAGCATTATCCATCAATCTTCATGCACGGATACTGCACAAAAAAATGGAGTGGCCAAATGCAAAAATCTACATCTTATTGAAATAGCCTGATGTCTTTTGCTTCACATGAATGTTGATAAAGTGTTTTTGGAGTGATGATGCAATCACTAGTAATTTTATTAACCGAATGCCCTTGTCTGTGCTAACAAAGTTCCCCACACTCGTACATTTTTCCAATTGAGCTCCATTCTTCTTCTTGCCATGTAAATTTGGCTTTCTTTTCTTCATCAACTAAATTCTAGCATTAATAAATTGGATCCACACGCTATCAAGTGTGTTTTTGAGCTAGTTTCATACCTGAAAGGGCTATCATTGTTTCAACCCCTCCTTGAACAACTTCTTTACCCGCACTGATACACATTCTTTTGAGTCCACCCCATATTTTAGTTCCCCCTATTCTTTTATCAACCTTCAGCATATCTTCCTCTCCTTTCTCAGTTGACTACCTTCCCTTGGCTTCCTCAAAACACCTTTCTCACCCAGACTAATAGGTGTATCATCGGCATGCATCATCAATAAGTGGATTAAAATATCTCAGTCCCTCCGCCTAGCACTCCGGTGTCTTTGAAACCAACCTCCACCACCCACTAATGATCTTTTGATTGCTCACCAGAAAAAGTAAGTGTTCATGCACTTCCCACCCAATCTCCAAATTTGTTTCCTATCATTCTTCATCTCCTGCCTATTTTTTCTTTATTAGTTCTGTCCCTAAATCTGCGTCATAAGCCTTACCTCCAACCCTACTTGCAGGTGTCTTGAATCCGTCAATTTTCTGTATCTCAACGGTTAACAGTAAAATTCAAAATCTCTTTCTAAAGAGTTATTTGAAATCATTTTGATGGCTCGTTCAATTATCATGCACTTCTTAATTCCACTTTGCCATCTCTTCCGGGAATAAGCATTAAGTCATAGACATATATAATTATTATATTTTCATGTATTTATATTATCACATCTACTAAATTTATTTAATTGACAGATCAACATTACATTTAATGTCAAATTCAAAATCTCTTTCAAACAATTATTTGAAATCATTTTTATGGCTTATTCATTTATCACGCACTTTTTAATTCCACCATGGTATCTCCTGTAAATGAACATAAGTCTCAAAACATATATTACCATAAGTATTAATTATTTACCTTATTTTCATTGACTAATGGCTTCTGCTTATTGTTTGCAAAGATTTCGGTCTTTCCAATTATTTCCAGTTCCATTATATCATTGGAAATTTTCCATATCCAAGACCAACAAAACAGCTCACTGAGATGTAGTTTTTCATTGATGCTTATTATTTCTACCTGGAAGCTAAAAAATAAAAAATAAAAAAATTTGAATTTCATAAACATTTTGCAACTAAAGAACCGTAATGAACAAAAGCAGGAAAAAAATGGCCACGAGATAATATTCATACATAAAAACAAGTGCCAACACAAGAAAGTCTGCTAAAATATTTCCCTCGAAATGAAATCCAGTTATTATTTACTAAAATATAAGATCAGTTGATCGCCAATATCAATTTACTTAAAAACTGAACGAAAGAGCACAAACAATAATGGTATATCTAGAGATGCTAGGGTAATTTCTTATTTGGTCATCTACCTGCAAGCTGTGATAACATCTTGTATAATGTATCTGTGTAGCCACTCAATATTCCCACACATATAATCAAAGATGATCCTTGACCTGAAGCACACAATACTTGTCAGAAACATAAGTATGATGCACTTTATAAGACTAGAACATAATAAATGTACAAATTCTTCTTGCCCCAATAAATTTGCATGTGAACAACAATTGAATAAAAATATTCATTTGTCTCATTTATAATAATGCTTCCTACAAAAACATAATCCTGATAGTGCACAACAATCATAAAGTCTAGCTTTTAACATGATCAGTTACTAAGCAGATAGCAGCTAAAGACCCGGCAACTGTGAATGCTAGATCAGCATTCAGAAGAAACAACATGATCCTTGTAATCTTACAAAATGAAACCATGATCACAGATCCCAACATATAAAGCTCGTGCACATCACTTCTAGCAATCCTATGCTTATGAAAACTGTTCTCTAATTCAGAGAGCTGTACGAACCATGAAAAAGTATCCGGTAGAGTGTTTCCAAGGCTGCCTTTACTTGAAAACAAAAACTAAAGTTGATCTCATACTGGGAGCAATTCAAAGAGAAGAATGCTAACATCTTCATATTTCTCATTTTCTTTTTTTTTTAAAAGAAAAAAAAAATCTTAAAAACGAATAAGATTCAATAGAAGCTTAGATACCTTAAGCCATCAAAAGAGAGAGATCTTTACACTTCAGCAGCTAAAAATTAGCTCACCTAGAGTCATCAAAACTATTTCTTGTTGACTAGAATGTAGGGAAAGGCCCTGCCATGGGTTTAGAATTCCTCACCTCGACCAGTGCAACAGTTAAACACTCAAACCCTTGTTATAGTGCTAAGTCAACCTAACTCTATTAGGAAGGTAAACACTCACAAAGGAAGCAAGTGAGAACGATACACGAGAGAGTTTTAGAAGAACACTAACTCACTTGAATACTTAGAACTTTGATCCTTGAATGATACACTATGAAGCACAAAAATGGATACAGGAGCGGGATACGGATACAGGATACGGAAATTTTCAAAAAATGAGGATACGGATACAACGAAAATATGGCAAAAAAAAATATATATATATTTTATTTAAAATATTTTTGAAGAAAGTATCTATATACTACCAAATATTATATAAATAATAATTATATAACATAAAAATATCATTTAATCCATAAATTAACAGAATATATATTATATATTAAGTTATATTTTAATTATTTACAGTTGGACCCCTAATTAAATTTTATCATATCAATTCTACCCTCAAATAAAGTTTGAAATATTACATTTTAACCCATGCCGTATCCTTCCCGTATCCCAGATACTCCACGTGGTGTATACAATACGTATCCCGCCATATCCTAACCGTATCCGCATATCTGAATATCCGATATGAGTGTGATACCTAATTTGAAGTATCCATGCTTCATAGATGATACAAATAAACACACCCTACCCCTATTTATGCTACCGCACCTCAATGAACAGTAGAGATTAATTTGATCTAATGATGGAAATTATACCTCTAGAATCCTCCACCAAAATATCTAGATATTTACACATGTAAATCTTCTGTGGAAGCCTCCCCTACATTCTAGAATATTCTATCATTCTTTACAGTTATATACAATATTCTAAAATATTCACAACACCTCTTAGAAACTCAACTAGGTTCTAGAATATTCTAGAGAAGCCTAGAGCACTCTAGTAGCTCTTAGAAAATTTTGGACTATCGTAGAAAATCCTAGAATCCTTTAGGATACTTCAGACCATTCTAGGATTTGGAACACCACAGCAAAATCCAAAATGCTCTAGCTAATTCACGAACCATGCCACACCGGTGTCCAAATTAATGTTCTCAAATGTCTAACGTGATCTAAAGTGGCATGACGTGACAACCCCAACGGAGTGCTGCTGGAAATGCATAGGAAATGTTGGAATAGAGATTCAGCATGATAACCACATCACAATTCATAGAGTCCTCTCTTAATAATAGATCTTAGAACATCCTTCAAGAACACTTCCGCAAATAGCAAGCACGAAAAAAATAAAAAAAAAGATAAACAAAAATCATGCACTACAAGTATCAAGAAATAAAGAAACATTGTCAATGGCGGGCATAATAAGATAAAAATGATATTATAACAACATATACCAGCTCAAGTGGTCACCAAACAGAACATATACAGTGACTAGAACAGGGAAGTGGAGAAAGTTGGCATAATAAGGGCAAGGATTAAAGGAGAAAATAAGAAATCAAGCCGGAAGGAATGCAACCAAATGCTAAGAATATTACCAAACCCAGATTCTGATATTTTGTCACAAATCCAAGTCATAGTCATTGCACCACAGACCAATAGAAAACTTGTCACCATCACATGCTTTACCCTGCAAATGGAATATACTTCATTACATCTCTTCATAACAGCCCAAATCTGAAAGGAGCTACTAAATTTGCCAGATCATTCACTAAATTAATAAAACAGATCAATAAATGGAGTGATGACAGGGCATTATTCAGGATGAAAAAGAAAATTTTTTTGGCCTGAAGAGAGGAATCTCTAATAATAAGCTCATTAGAAGAATGCCTTTCAACAATACTTCTCATGGTAATTTTCCAAGTCTGAATAAAAACTAGTCCAAGTCTGCTAACCAGTTCACAGGCATCTGAAGGAGCATATTTGCATTATCCAATAAAATTCACCACCATGGAAATGGATTCATTGTTAAAGCATATAAAAGTCTCTAGTGCCCTTGATTTATGTTTTAACTTAGAATTCTTTTAATTGAGGCTTCACCAACATCCTACAAAATTTGATTTACAGGTATTGCTAAAAAAGAGCAACACAGATCACTCATGCAACCATATCTTCCACAAAAGATAAAAGACTATGTAAATCTATACCTAAAGGGGTAGCCTAGTGCATAAGGCTTTCCTGCCTATGGACGGTTCGAGGAGAAGCAGTATCGTATACAAGTAACTGGAGGGACTATTTACAAGTATTGAACATACAACCTCCAGATTGCATAGGAGCAACCTTACCGTAAACGATTAACTGTAACCCCTGAAATCCACAGATACAAAGTAGACAAAAAGAATGGCTTTCAGTCTACAAATAGCAATGCTTGTACTGTTCATAGCAAATAAACATATACTTAGAACAATAACTTCTCGACTCTTCAAGATGGAAACAATTTACTAGAGCTTCGCAGCTTAGAGACCAAGAATCTTCATTTCTCGTAAATAAATCAACTTATTTGACACCAAAAGGGCACAATACAGTTTTCCAGCATGAGAACCAAGTTAAAACTCCTTTTTTAATCATCCAAAGAACAAAAAACCAAACAGCAAATGAGGTCGCTTGCCTACATGAAATGACTAGAAACAAAGCAAAATCAGAGTTGCTCATGAAGATTTGAGAGTTTTTTCAACAACGGGCACCTTTATTGCAGTATCTACAGTAACAGAAGGGAGTTGATTTTTTTGCCAAAGTAGCAGCAAAGTTGTTTGTGCAATAAGCGCTTGTTTTTATTGAAACACTTTCCATGTTTTCACTAAATGAAAAGCGTTTATTGCACAAAAGTTTTCACCTAAAGTGAAAAAAGTTAGTTTGTTTGAAAGTGTTTATGGTACACAAGTTGTTTGAAAGTGTTTATGGTACACAAGTTGTTTGAAAGTGTTTATGGTACAAACATTGCTTTTGGACTTTCCAAAGACTCTATAAGAGTCTTTGGACTATCCAGACTCTTAATCTCCAGTATCCCTAAGACTCGTATTCTACATATGCCATCTTTGCCTAATAAAAATATAATGGATCATATTCCTAATTTATTCAAATTAATCTTTATAAAGTGTTATTAACTTAACGCTATACACTATAAATAAAATACAGATTGATTTTCTTTAATATTTATGATTTCTTAAAATAATAGACATTACTACTTTATTATTTATTTTTTACTCGAAATTGTCCTCTTTGTCAAGAAGCCCAACAACACCTAAGAGAAAAGCATCTCAATCTTAAAACCTAAGTGTTAAAGTGAGGGAAATCCATATCTTATACGAAAGAAATAAATTTTCTCACGGTTTGATGTCAGACAACTTCTAACAGTCCCCTCACGCTAGCCCGCATGAATATAGGCATAGCATGTATTGTGGTGAGACCCAGCTAAAAACCCACTTTGATGCCATATCAAGAAGCCCAACAACATATAGGAGGAGGGGCTTTGACATTAAAACCTAGGTGTTAAGACGAGAAATGTCCATCTCTTATGTGAAAAAAATAATTTTTCTCATGAGCCGATATAGGACAAATTCTAACAATCTTATTTTTGTTTTTAGAAGTGAAATATAGACTAAATTAATGGATAATACTTTTTTATCTTTTTGAAAATTTTATTTCTAAATATATATTTTCTTTAACTTTCTTTTTAAAAAAAAAAATAATTATTGGTGTTCATTTTTAAGTTACTAAATTTTTTCAGGTGCGCGGTTTTTTTTTTTTTAATTTGTTGGGGGGAGGGGGTGGTCAATGTGATCCACTTAGTTTTCATTGCGTAAAAGTGACATATAGGAGTCCAGAAGATAATAGAGATTAAAAGTCTAAAAGTCCAAAATGCTATAAAAAATGTTCATACTGTAAACGCTTTCAAGCAAACTAATTTTTTTTTATTTTATATATTTAATTTTTTTTATTCAAGGTGAAAGCATTTCAAAAGACAGGGTTGGTCAAACTAATTTTTTTTTATTTTTTTTATTTATTTTTTTTATTCAAGGTGAAAGCATTTCAAAAGACGAGGTTGGTCCTTATATAATGGGAAGTGTTAGGAAGAGGTGGAAGGTGAAAGCATTCGAAAGAAGAGGCCAATCCTTATGGGGTAGCGGGTAAGGAAAAGTGTTGGGAAAAGATGGTATGCGATTAGGGCTTACATTTGGTGGGAAGTAGGGAAGGGAGAAAGAATTAAATTTTAGAAATATAATTGGAAGGTAGGCTAATGAACTTATTCCCAAAATTATTTGAGCAAGCTCTAGATAGGGAGGCCTAAGTGGAAGACCATTTGGACACCAAGGAGAGTATTAGACATGGAACATCACTCTTCAAATGAACTTTTTAATTGGGAGGTAGAGTGTATGGTTACATTATGGGAATTCCTCCATGCCTTGAAAAGTGGGGATGTGGTCAACAAGATTTATTCGACCCTTACCAGGTTCAGAGATTTCAAAGTGAGTTCCTTTTATAAGTTCTCATGGGATCAGAATAGAGGACTTTCCTCAGCAGAAGATTTGGAGGACAAGAGTTCCATCTAAGGTGGCCTTTTTTGTTGGTGTGTGGTTAGAGGAAGAATTCTCACCATAGACAATTTATAGAATAGAGATCTAATGCTAGTAAACAGATGTTGCTCATGCAAGGAGATGGGGGAGACCATAATAATTTATTAATATGTTGCAAGCAGGCCAAAAGCTTCTGAGATGTGTTTCTGTCCAACATTGGTTCAATGGGTGTTTCTGTAGGACCCCAAGGGCTTGTTAAAGACTTGGTGGGGCTTTAGAGGAAGGCCAAAAAGGAGGATGATTTGGGGATTGGTTCCTTTTATATTTTGGGTTGTTTGGATGAAAAGATATGGAAAGGGATGGAACTACCTCTATTCAAATTGAAGAGCCATTTCTTGTCCATACAATATAGTTGGTTGGCTGGGGATATAGATCTGGATTTATATTCTTTTATGAGTTTGGTAGAGACAATACAATTAAGGGACTAGGGAGGGCTTTAATGTAAAATAGGCATTTCTTAATGCCTTTTTCTCATTAATAAAGTTGATTTATTTATTTAAAAAAAAAGGACTTCGCTACTATGTTGGTAAAAAGTTAAGTAGCCTCTTATTTGACTATATACTGCCAAAATCAAGCCAATTGAGGGAAAACCGAGTGTTGTAAGCAATTTTCCCTACTCATTACATTGAAGCTAATATTGTCTAGCTGGACATGCGCCCAACAATTATGCACAAACAATTGGTGGTCAAATCTATGTAACGGGTTTGGACTGGGAAACACTGCCACAGAGCTCAACGGGTGAAAACAATGGTTCAAAGATGGGGGAGGGACACCATCCAGTCTTTTCAGAAAAGAGAAAATGCTGAAATGAAATTCTTCTGGAGGCGGAAAAAAAAAAAAAAAAAAGAAAAAGGGAAGAAAACTTACTTATGACCAGCTGCATAGATGGAATATGGAAGTGAATAACAGGCAAGAATCAGAGCCTCCAGTATTGCAAAGCCAAGTGATGACCACCATCTGCATATGGAAGCCAAAAATTAAAAAAAAAAAAAAAAAACAAAAAAAGAAAAGAAAAAACATTCAAATGGCTTGTGAGCTCCAATTATATTAACCAATAGCATAATAGTACAAAAGTCAAAATAGCAAGGACTCGTCTCACTGCTGGAGATGAATAACGAAACACACATATAACCCTTAATCTTCTCATGACCATCTAATCCTTCTTTACGCAGCTTCACCAAGGAGGGAACAATGTGACAAAGCACCTGCAAACGTGATTGGTAATACAGCAATATTATCGATTGGAAAGTTCAATGCTAAACAGATGAAGAATCATTAAAGAAGATAATAGAGGACATATGAACATAATGGGAGAATATTTGGCAATAAGCATGTAATTAATAAAGCTGAGAGAAAGTAGTAGAAAAACTGAGAGAGATTGATTAATCTTCCCTTCTCTCGTATTATATTTATAGCCCGAGTTTGAATACACTTAAAAAAGCAACAAAATCAGAATATTCTAGAAGATAAACAATTTCTAAAAGTCCAAATTATCCCAACAATATCTAATTATCCCAAGTATCCCAACTCTCCCCTCAAACTAGAGCATAGAGATTAAACATGTCTAACTTGGTAGACAAGTGATGAGAAGAAGAACGGGGCCAAAGGCTTAGTGAGGACATCACCCAATTGAGAAATGGAATATACAAATGAGTTAATGAGATCATTCGCCTGCATAACGTCACCGATGAAATAACGGTCCATCTCCGTGTGCTAGGTACTTCATAAAAAAAAGTAAGTTATTGGTAACGAAAATAGTAGCTTGATTGTCATAATATATAGACATTGGAGTCGGAACTTTAAGACCAAAGCCACGAAGGGGAGACCACGTGGAAAATTATATTTTGGCCCGCATCTCCCAAATCCTTTGTGTTTGCTAGTTGTATCCCAGTTGTGACCAATGCATTAAAAAAAAAAATTAAGACACATCACGTATCCTCGCGTATTCAAGGCCATGTTCGTACCCCTAAATATCTGATACAAGTGTGACACCTAATTTGAAGTATTTGTGCTTCATAGATAGGCCCAATAGTAACATGATGGTCTGATCAAGTTTGTCATATCTCTCCCAACAATATAGTTCATTGTGGTTAGTACCACCACAGTAGTCACACATCCACCACCACGAGAATTACAACCCCCACATTGTGTACCTCCTTGAAAAACACTACAAGAATCTACATGGTTTCCAAAACCTCCAGCCAATGCAGCAGAATCAGAATCATTGGTAGAAGATGATTATACCACACTAACAATGGCCCAAGGATGACCGCAATAATAGAGAATAGGCATTAGCCATGGTGGACTTAATCTCACCAGCAAGAAGTTAATCTTGACAAACATGAAGAATATCATTAAGTCCCACAATAAGTAAAACTATCATAAGTTCATCCCATTATTGCACATCTTAAACTTGGTATCAGGAAAAGGGCGAACTTGTAAAGGACGATCATTAAGTGCCTTGATGGTGCTCTAATACTTGGTGGATGATCACCCTGAGAAGAATAACTGCTCATAGGTCTCAAATATCTCTAAAATATTACTCCTTTAAGACAAGTCTGCCAGAGAGTCTTAAATGCCCTTCAAGGTTTCACACAAAGCAACAATGCAACAAAGAAGGCTCCAAGTTATGCCACAACCAAATCAACCTATACAACAGCATCTGCAGCACACCATTATGGATGGATAGAAGACTTGGAGTCTACATCAAGTGCATCATACATGAACTAATCAAAAGATTCAAATAGCATGAGACCAATTTGCCATTCAACTTCTCACACGAAATAGACTTGGGAAGACTAACATGAAACAAAAGAAATCGTAATGATACCCTCGGGATCCTTAACTTCAAAAGTAATGGTGGCCATCATGAAACCAAGCAAAAAACATAACCACAAATGAACTAGGAATAAACAAAGTTGGAGAAAACCAACAACCAATGCAATAAATCGGTTCCACGACCAAGAAAAGTAAGTTGATGGCTGTGTATAAGCCTCAAAAACGACGATCAAGCAATTAAGCCACAAGCAATCAAAACAAGCATGACGATCATAAGGAGAATAAATAGACCCACGAACAACAAGCAAACAGTTGAACAAGTGAGAAACAGCCGTTGAACACAAAGAGCAACAATAGCTACTGGTCAACCACCAAACCAGACATGGATTTGGTACCTAGAGGCATGAAACTAACTAGTCAAGCAGGGGAGAGAAGAATAAACCCTCACGAAGTGTCCAAACTCATCAATGGAGCATGGAAGAAGACCAAGGGACAGGAGACGAGCACCACAGAAGGTGCCAACGGTCAACCACTGAAGCATGCGCCAAAAATAACAAGCATGTGAATCTCAGTAGCCGAAGAGTATCTCGCACGTGGGCGTGCCAAGCCACGGCAATTGATGGACCTGTGCCGACAGTAGTCTTATGTGATAGGTGAGCCACATGGTGTGGTCACCGACAACAAGAACTGGGGCAAAACTATTATAGCTAAGGTTTTTTTTGCCCTTTTTTTTCGAAAAGCAAATTGTCGAATCAAAGGCTCTACTACCAAGTTGAGAGAATGAAATAGAAGAATTGACACATACTGATTAATCTCCACTTATCTCATTATATTTACTGCTAAAGAGTTTGAATACAATTAGGAAAACAACAAAATCAGAATATTCTAGAAGACAAATAATATCTAGAAGTCCAAATTATCCCGATAACATCTAATTATCCTAACTATCCAAACAAGTACAATTCTCCTTCCAAGTAGGCAGCAAATATCTCACTATCTGTAAGAAGATGATAGAAGCAAATGACAGACATGTTGAAATTTGAATTATGATGCATAATTTTATATCACCATGTTGGTACGATAATGGGTGTGTTTGAAGTTGTACAAAATAAAATAAAATTGTAAAAGTTAATGTCTCGCGCTTTGTGCAGTGAGTAAAAAATTTAAATTTTACAGTCTCGTAATTCGTGTTTGTAAAATTTTGTAGAGATTAGTAGAGTTTTGTATTATTTTGTGGAGCACCAAGCAGTGCCAACATAACATTGTGAACATTAGCAACATAAAACATTGACTTCACAACTAAGAAGCACATGAACTTGTTGAGACACACTACAGACATCGATACTCATTGGACACTCCTCCGACATGTTAGACACTTATCCGAACGTGTCCGATTATTTTCTAGTTTTTTGGGAGTGGACACTTTTAGGACACCATCCATTACACACAATGCGGGTTTGAAGGAAAAATTACAAATCAAATAATAAATTAAAAACACGATATATCTATGCTTGTTAATCATTTAATTGTAGAAATTGCAGAACTCAAAAGTTCCAATTTGTTTAGTTAAATAAAAGGGTAACCTAGTGCATGAGACTCCTACATTACAGATTTTGGGAAAGGTCAAACCTAGAGCTTCCGATTTGTTTACTTGTATAAGAAATTTGTTCAATTATATAAATTTCTAAAATAGATATTAGGACTTTTTGTTCACTTTTGTAATATAAAAAATAAATAAAGAGTTATCATTTTCATGCAAATATAAAAATATATAATCATTTGTTGACGTGTTCCTGCCATACAATGTCTTGACTTTTTTAAAGATTGTTGTATTGGCATGCTTGTGTTGTCCGTGTCCCGTGCCCATATCTATACTTCTTATCTTCACAATAGTAGAACATTAGAGCCTCATAGAACAAAAGCAATTCACCAAATCTTCTATCAATTGGGAAGGGACAATTTGTTTCTCTTTTTTTTGATCAGGAAAAAGGGACTTTTTGAATAGGAGCAGTCTATATTGATGCACAAAAGACATGCAAAAGTAAGCCTGGCAACAGAGAATCAGTGTGTTCTACATCCAATAAATTTACTTTTTATCAAGGAACAGCTTACCTCAACTTGTCCACTAAGCTTTTACAAACCAATGGCATGAAAGTAAAATTTAAAACACAGATTTTAATAAAATTTAAAACACAGATTTTAATACATATTATTGCTAAATTCTGCATAAAGAAAATATGCATCAAACATGAATGGATAATTACTTGCACAAAGTACATATACGCACATATTACAAACAAGATCATCCAATCAAAAAGCAAGGGGTTATCATGTATGTGTTTTATGGGAAGACACTTAACAGCCCCAAAATGGTGCAACTATAGAATAATGATAATAAAAACAAAGAGTCAATAAGGACAATCATAATAGAGTTCTAATTAATAGACAAGAATGTAAACCTAAAGCAGACCTGCATGAGAATTGATGCTGCAATCTGAGGACTGATTCCAAGTTGAAAAAGAGAAAGCTTCAGTTCAGCTGTGAAATCCCCAAGTTCATCTGCCAAAATGAATAAGTGATTAACTATTTTAAGGGAAAATGGGAAAAAGAAACAAGATCCCTTTCAAGCTTCCAACAAGAACAGCACTAGTTCATTACAACAGCCTCGTGTTTACTTATTTAAACAAAGAATATGCATCCCATCAGCATTCCCTACTCAACCAGCAACAACAAACGAAAATGTCATGGTATATGTGCCACAAGAAGAAATATCATGAATAAAAACTTTAAAACTAAAAGCTTTCCGCTCCTAAAGCTCATGAAATTTGCCTTGCGTTCTCCCAGTATAATTAGTTGCGGGTTATGTCAACAAGTGTGTCCATCTAGCTATCATGTTGCTATCATGTTGAACAGATCATGTATCCCCATTGAAAGTAAAGAAGTGACATAGGTCGAGATGAGGAAAGCTGAAAGTAGTTAGGCAATTATGCACTACTAGTGTAGTATGGTTGCAATCTTTCAGAACTAGTAACATAAGTTGAGAAAAGAAAAGAGCTGAAAATAGTTAGGCACTTAGCCATTACTAGTGCAGTATGGTGACATTCTTTCAGAACTATATTCTATTCCTATCTCAGCCCTTTATTGGTTGGATACTTTTGATAATATATTGATCTATACCAAAACCAAGGAGGAACATCTATTAATATAAAGAAATGTTCCTTCATGAGTCCTAAACTTGTATTTTGGGCTTTGTTGTATTTGCTAAGGGCATAAAAGCAGACCCAGCAAAAGCCAAATCTATTCTTGATTGGCCAACACCCAGTACATTATATCAAGTGCAGAGTCTCCATGGGTTGACTACTTTCTATAGATGCTTCATTAGAAACTTCAGCTCTATCATGGCTCCAATCACTGATTGTATAAAGAAAGGTCAATTAAGCGAGCAACTTCTAAAGTCTTTGATGAAGTTAGGAAGAACATTACTCAAGCACCCGTATTACAACTACTAGATTTCTCTGAGGTGTTTTAGGTTGCATGGAAGCTTCTGTACTCAACCAAGAAGGACATCTACGCATTACAATATTGGCAACATTATCTTATTCATAAAAAATTTGTGCTCCATTCAAATCATAAAACCCTCAAGCAAATCAATAGTCAGAAGAAAATGAACCCATGGCATGGAAAATGGGTTTAATACCTTCAAGCATACACTTTTGTCAACAAACACAAGGCTGGTGTAGATAACAAAATTGTTGATGCACTCAATCAGTAGTTGTACCTGCTTGCTCCAACGTTAATGAAAGTAGCGGGCTTTGAAAGTTTGAAGAATGAATACACCACATGCAAGGATTTCAATATTATCTATACTGATTTGCTTGGTGGGCAATGGACAAACATTGACTTCTCCCTACGAGATAGCTACTTATTTAAGGGGCATTGTCCTTGTTTGCTCTCAATTCAATTCGTGATTAAGTTGCATGGGAATTGCACAACAGGGGTTACTTTGGCCAAGACAAGACAATCACAATGGTGGAGGAAAGGTTTTATTGGCCTAGCCTTAAACATAATGTGGCAATATTTGTTTCCCAATGCCATATTTGTCAAATGGAAAATAAAAAGAAGAATATGGGCCTTTACATGCCTCTTCCAATTCCACATAAGCCTTGGCAAGACCTGAGCATAGACTTTGTACTTTGATTGCCAAGACTATTAAAGGACATGATTTGATCTATGTGGTCGTGGATCATTTCTCGAAGATGGTACAATTTATTCCATGTTCCAAAATGACAGATGTTTTACATGTTGCTAAATTATTTCAAGCGATAGTGCGACTTCATGGATTGCCTAAGACCATTGCCTCTAATAAAGAAGTGAAGTTCACTAGTCATTTTTGCAAAATATTGGGGCGCCTAATGAATACTTAGTTGAAGTTGTCTTCTGCTTTTCATCCTCAAACTGTTGGGTAAACTGAAGTTGTTACTGGAAGCCTTGGTAACTTACTCTATTGCCCGGCTAAAGATAAATTGACTATTTAGGATCTAATTCCACCTGTGGCCGAGTTCGAGTACAATCGCTCTATAAACAAAACCACAAGCCCTACTCCCTTTGAGATTTTCCTGGGATTGCAACCCAAGAAACCAATTGATTTGGTTCCATCACCCATATCAGGCCATCACAGTGTAGAAGTAGAAGCATTTGCCGACATATTTGTAAAATTTATTCTAATGTACGCCAAAAGATTGCTTCTAAAAATTCCACCTACAAGTATTACGTAGATTTGCATCATCATCACATTGAACTCAAAGTAGGAGATGAAGTTATGGTACATGCAGGACCCAAGTGTTTCCCAACTAGCAAATGCAAGAAGCTCCAATATCCAAGTGTCAGCCATATAAGATCCTCCACAAGATTAATTATAATACTTATGTCTTAAATTTGTCAAACAACATGGCATTACTAACATCTCCAATATCGAAGATCTCACCCTATCGAGTGCATGCTTATGGTACCTCTAATAATGCCAACATTGCTCGTCTTTCCCTAGCTTCCAATGTTTGGATGAAATTCAAGACATTGTAGATTCAAACATTGTCTCCATCGGAGGAGGCGGACATCAAAAGTACTTTGTAAAATGGAAGAATAGGCCAACAATTGAATCTCTAATGAAGAATTTCAATATCTAGATGGAGGTCTCTATAAGAAATACAATGTTGTTAGCTCATCAAAGCTGAGTTTCCCTAAGACAGAGATCGATGATGCAATGAAATGATGGGAAAGTTTAGAAAATATTACAAATGATGAAGGAAAGCCAAATTCACAAGCAAATACTGTGATTTGGCAAAATTCTGACATTGATCTTGGCTAGGAGATGCTTCTTGACGGCTACTTTTATCTATTTATAATGGACCAGATTTTGTAACCCGTATTAGGTCCAAAATGCTTAGTATGGCCATTAAATAGGACTAAACCTTGGTCCACAAGTATTCACAGTCACCAAGTTTAATTAGCCTTCAAGTATTCTTGAAGGCTAAGATATTCCTGTCTCTATATAAGGCTTATAATCATTCATTTCAAGGTAGAATCAATGAAACAAAAATTCAGCTATTTTAATTGTGATGTGTGAGACATCCTTCTCTTGGGTGTGAGGCCAAAGAACCTAGGTGTGAGGTCTAGCTTGTCCTTTATTTCTTTGTTTCCATTTCCCTCTTGTCTTCCTCACAATTTCTATGACTTACTAAGTATCTAAAAATTTTCCAAAAATCTACTCATGTAATCTGTCTAAGGTGCTGAAAGTAAAAATCCTAAGTGACAATAAGGAGCGACAAGAGAGTTCTGCGGGACAATAAGGAGTGATCTGTGGGACAATGGGGAGTGATAAGATAGCTCTTAACTTTTTCTACGCAAAATCTCAATAAGATCATAAAGAGCTAGTCAGCCATGGGACAGAAATGTTGCCTAATTTCCTTAATCAATCGACTATAGTTTACGCAAAAAAATAAATAGAGGACAATAAACAAAGATGGCAAGCAACTTCTTCAGCTAAATTTCAGAACCCCATTGATGAACATATGAACAAGAAAAGGCCCAAATATTGACCAGAAACAGTTACAGTAGATTACCCAAATGAAATAACTACACGAGAAGGAGTAGAATGCAGGTCAAATTAAATAGATAAGAGCAAAAATTGTACAGAGCAACTAAAACTACTAAATATGTTTTACTTACCAACTGA
Source organism: Pouteria glomerata (assembly GCA_035590655.1). Lineage (NCBI taxonomy): Eukaryota > Viridiplantae > Streptophyta > Magnoliopsida > Ericales > Sapotaceae > Pouteria > Pouteria glomerata. The sequence continues at coordinate 7,863,869 of JAVXUM010000011.1, read as the reverse complement.
TCCTGAGACAAAGCTAAGGTAGTCCTCTGGTATCAACCTTCTATCAAATCCTGGCAGAGGGATAAAATAACCAACACGACTTATCACAATTAAAAATGCTGTCACAAATAACCTCCGCCGTATTTCACTCTTAAAAAAAGATTCAGCAGCATTGTTAAGGACTGAACCAATGCGAACAAAGTCCAAAAATCGATTTTTAAACATTTTAGGCTTAGACTGCAAGGTCCGAAAGTTGTCTAAATCATGTAAACTGGAAAAGTGTGGCACTTTATTTTCAGGAATTTGAGACTCGGTAGATGCTGCCCCAAAATCCATATAGTCACTTTGGAGCTGATTCAAAGAATAAACACAAGATCTTTTGTTTGCTTTTGGAGATAAGGATCCATTTAGCAACACAAATTGCCTTCCTGAGAAAGCTGAATGACTTGTCTTGAGGGAAATGTAAGCTGGAGCATAGAATGGATGGTGCAAATGTAGAGCATGGACAGACTGCCTGCCTGTATGCCAGAGATAACTTACGAGTTTAGCCAAATGTATATCTGTTCAGGGTTAAAAATAAATAAACAAAATTTAAAAAAAAAAAAAAATCTAGCAACACATAAATTATATAATATGATAGTATTAGGCCTAATGATTTTGTGTGAGGCACAAAGAACATAACAGAGAGAAGCTACACGATGACTAAAAAAAGATCCAACATGCAAAATTTATTTATTTGGATAAATAAGAAAGTATTTCAATATTGGGAAATTACATATTTAGAGCTAATGTTACTGAAACTGCCAAAAGAAATAAAAATGCATCTAAATTTAACATCAGAGCATCAATGATTGATATAATATTCTCACATACTCAGCAACCTCAGCAAGAATGTGGTACAAAAGCGCAATATCTCCTCTTCTTTAAAATTATCCATATAAGCTTGAGATTTGACGACATAATCTAACTTCAAAAGGAGCTTTAAAGGGGAAAAAATACTCTTTGCGGAAACATAAGCTATGAATGCGCACAACTTATTTAAATCTTATTATTTGGTTGAGCCAAAATGTAAATAATGTAACAGAAAGTCCTTTTAAGTTTACATATTGGCTTATTTGCACCCTTTCCATTTATTATTTGCAAAATGCTCAGATTATGTTTATCACCAACTAGAAAGATGGGAATAAGTCACCTTGGTCTAGGACAAAAGCAAAAGCCATTGTACATATGGTAGTAATAGTAAAACATTATTAATGGGGGAAAAATAAGAGCCAATCCATATTAGCACTTGTAGTCACAGTTAGCAATTCTTCTTAATTGTGACGTCAAAGATAATAAAGTTATACCATGATACAGAGGAATGTAAAGATACAGTAAACCCATTGCAATCCATTGAAACAACATTCTCCCAACTCTAGAATAATCTACAGAACTCCAGCCTCAATCAACCATTTCATCCAATTCTCCCTCCTCAGAACACAGCAGACACTTCCACTCTTCCCAATTATAATGTAGACAGTGCCTTTAAGACCTGTTACTTTATATACATATTATATACTAGTGTGAAGGCAAACACTTATTTATGTGCACTGTTCTCAAAGTTTCTTCTTCTCTCTCCCAATTCTCTTTCCTACCTTCGTAAATTTTCTACGTGTACCCTCTTTTTTTTTTCTATTTCCACTAATTAATTATTGATCGGCAAAGTTGAAATTGGAAGGAGGAGGAAAGTTGAGGTGCGTTTGTGGAATCTAATTTAATAATGTAGCTTCACAAGATAGGAGTCACCAAGAGGTGTTCTTCATTTATATATTAGCATAGATATAATAGAGAGAGAGAGAGAGAGAGAGAGAGCGTATTGCTCCCTTTACAATGCAACTGCACCACCTTCATAACAAGCCACTCCTTATTGTCAATCAATTCAAAACCCTTAAACCACTACAAGTTTCAAATTTTATTAACCTAACCACCCACAGAGAAAAAAATTCCCTCACTTTCAAAACTCCATAAATTGTTTAATTTAAACTGAGTTCCCAAACCCACAATCCTCAATTTTCACGCTTGCCACAAATTTAACCAATCAATTTAAGCATAAACCAACAACATCAACTCTAAATAGGAAAAAAAAAAATATTTCTTTTATTTTTTCAACTTTCTAGGAAAAAAAAAAAAAAAAAAAAAAAAAAAGAAGCACAGCAATAAATAGCAAATGAATAACTGTACCAGAGATTATTCATATATATGCCAAGAACAATAGAAATCCAAAACCATACATACTTCAACACAAAGAAGCTCCAATTCCTGAGACCCCCGGAATACGAAAGGCCGAAAGGGTAAAAAGGAAATGAAAATGGAAGCGCAATTTGGAAAATTCGAAAAACAGGATAAGAAAAGAAATGATGCCAAGCAGATTTTTATTTTTAGCTTTTAGTTGTCTTTTTTGCATTCGATTTTTCGCGAACCAAACAGAAAAAAAAAAGAACTAAGAGTCACACTTACCTCGGCTCTTGAGATGTTTCGTTCTCAAGAATCGGGGAATGAAATGGTGAGAACTCGCCACCGTCGCCTCCATCGCCGAAGCTCGTTCGCAGACCGAGCAACAGAGGCAGAAGGGGACGATGATGTTCTGGAACGTTGTTTGTACCTACTGGCTTAGCTTGCTCATTGGAAGAAGCTCAAATCCGCTGCCCTGTGCTTATGTTTTTATTTCGCAGCCGCTGCAACAAGCTTTGCACTTGCAACCCACGGAATCCAAAAAAATTACCCAATTGATTAAGGGGGTGTTTGGATGAAAAAAAAAAATATATATATATATATATAATTTGATATAAAAGTAATATATAAGAAAATTTATTTGAAAAAAAAAATTTAAAAGAGTTAATAAAAATTAGTAATTTTTGATAAATAAAACATTTCTTAAAAAAAAAGTATGACACCATTAAATTAAAATATTCAATCATCAAAATATATTCACGGGTTTTTTAAGTGATAAAATATAAATATATCTAAATCATTAAATTTTTATTTAACGGTCCCGCTCTCGATGTTATGGACCCGGCATCAAAATCAGAAAAAAAAAAAATCATTTTACACAATTGCTCTGCATTGCCACAGTAAAAATTTTAAATGTTCAGGAATCGAAAATTATCTGGCATAATTAAATAATTTGAGAATTATTTGATTTATTTTAGAAAATAAAAATACCATCCAATTTGTTTAAAAAATTAAAAATAATTCATAGTTTAATTAATAAATAATTATTCAAAAAATATTAAATTATCGTATCAAAATCATAAAATGATTAAATTAAAACTCATATTAAATTAGAAAGACAAAAACTATCACAGTTAACTCGTTATTTCTTCAAATATGATATGAAAAGAAGTTAACCTTTATTTTTATTTTCTTTGTACTCCATATTTTTTAATATGTAAGGCTATTGACATGTATGCAAAGTAAGACAAACTTAAAATGCACTACAATTTATCTTATGACTTTTCAAATCGTTTTTCTTAATTTCAGAAAACAATGAAATTAAATATTTTGTATTTACTTAAAAATTGAAACTTTATTTATAGTTTTTGAAAACGATTCAAAATTTTAGCTTAAATTTGAGAATTATACGTTAAATTCAGAAGATTATAGTTATTCTTTTAAATATGTTGGATATAATCAAAACTTGTTTGTTTAGAAAAAAATGTTGGGACAAAGTAGAAATATTTTTAAGAATTTAGAGAATTTTAAATTTTTTATTTCGAGCTATGTTTTGTTTTGTATGATTTTTATTAAAAATTTATTTATTTTTTGTTTGATATCTCTTAATTATATTACTCACATTTAAAAACAATAGAAGAAAAAACTTATACGTATGAAAAAGTCATTTTTTCACTTATACATGAATTTTTTATTTTATAATTTCTTAAAAATATTGACATGTCTAAAAATACCCAAAAAAATCATATAAGATTAAAAAAAAATATAGCTTTTTGCTTTTCTCCCAAATTTAACCTTATTTTTTTCCTCTAGCAAAAGTATAAATTATATTTCAAAGTAGAATTGTAATTTAAAAAAATATATATATAATCATGCTTTACCCCTTAGAATTTGACTAAAAAACACATCAACTCTTATTAGTTTAAAAATCAACCAATAACTCTCTTGTAATTTAAACTAGTGTGCAAAACTAATTGATTTTGTTAAATTTAATTGAATTGGTGTTTCATGATTCCTAATTACTTGAGAAAATATTATTTTATTTTGTTAAAAATACTCAATTTATTTTTATTTTTTTAACAATTTTTTGAACTGTTATACATGAACATATATGGCACGTGTGACATAAATCTATTTAAATTTAATATTTTTTGACATTTTTATATTTTATTTAAAATTATAAGAGAGTTGTGTGTTTATTTTTAAACTAAAAAATGATCATATATTTTTTTATCCTAACCAAAGGGGATAAAGTGTAAATACCATTAAAAAATCATTACAAAAAATACCAATAAAGCTAGAAAATTGAATTCATGCTGTCAAATAATATTTTGATTTCCCTAACATAGATTAGAGCCAATTAGGTAGGGATTTCAAATAAACCAAATAGCTCAAGCTTAGTGAAGCGGGGGCTAACATTGTTCATTGGTGCTACCATGCATATTTCCTTTTTTTTTTTTTTTCATTTTGTTTAGTTTAAATCGGTGAATAAGGTTGAGTTTGAAAAAAAAAAAGTTAACATTTTTTTACAGTTAATTACTAACTACTTACAAAAAAAAATTAGTTTTTTTTTCCTTCTTTTCTGTGTTTGGGAATGAGTTTTTTTTTTTTTTTTTAAGGTGTTTGACTAGTTCTTGGGGGTCTTAAAGTTAGGAGCCCGATAAGCCTCTAATGATCCTAAACTTTTGCTTGGAAGAGGATTAGAACTTGAGACCTTAGGGTATAAGCCCCTAAGTCTAACACCAAGGGGGCGTTTGGCAGCCGAAACTTTTAGTAAGTTTCGGTAGTTTTTTGTTAAAAATTATTAGTTGTAATTTTTGGTATTTTTGGTAAAAAAAAAATATAATTTTTAGTAACTTTGAGCAATTTTAAAGTGTTTGGTAAAATTATTACTGTAACAAAGCAGAAAAGTGATAACTTTTGTGTATTTAGTAAAGTTTTTTTACTATAACAGAGCAAAAAAGTGTAAAAAGGTAGAGCCTACTGTCATTTCAAATTACTGTAGCAAAGTAAAAAAATGGTAAAAATTGGTAGTTTACTAAACACACAATTACTGTAGCATTGACAACTTTTGGTAGTCTTTTACTAAAATTTGCTCCACCAAACGACCCCCAACTTTCCTAGCTGGTTGAGGTTAAAAAAATTAACCTTTTACTAATTAGTTTTTTAGTTTTTTTGTTAATTTGATATTTTTTCCTTTTAATGTTTAAAAGAAATTTAAAATCTAAGATAATAAATTTGGTCATTTGGAAAAGTCAAAAACCTAATACTTAGTAGCCGAGCCATGAAAACACAACCTCCAATGTCAATCAACCTACTACTTTTTTTTTTTTTTATAAGAATGTGGTTCAAATAATAAAAATATTTTTAAGTTATTAGATAATATATTAATTATATTGAATATTAAAATATTTAAAATAAATTTTTTTAATATAAATTAAAATACTATAATAAAAATTCAGTTGTCAATATAATTTTAAAATATTTTAACATGAATATTTTCAAAATATTTAAAAATAAAATTTATCAATATAATTTAAAATATTATAATAAAAATTTAACTATCGTAAAAATCAGAATATCTACATTTGTCTTATTGAACCTATATAAAAAAATATTTTTTATTATAAAATAAATTATACTGATAAATTACTTTTCTAAATTTTTTAACAATTTTTACTTGAATTATTATAAAAATATTTAGACAACTAATATAAAAACAATTATTATAAAAAATAATCGTTAACCTGCATGAATATTTGAATTAATACATAATACTTAAGATTAAGTTATTCTCTTTGAAATCTTTTCAAAAATATTTTCTATTATAAAAAATTAAATTATAATTACAAATTATTTTCTTTTTCTAAATACGTTGATAAACAAATGGACATTGCTATTTGAATTAATTTTTATTATAATATTTAAAAAAAATTGGCCAATAAGGTTTATCGTCTCAGAAAATATTTGCCGATTAAATCTAGGTTGCCAACTCACCATTAACTAAAAATTGAGTTTTTTACATCAATAACTAGAATAATAACAAGAATTACTGGAAGAGTCACTGTGGAGAAGAAATACAAAAATGGTCACAATGTCGTGTATGGAAATTACGACACAATGTTTCGTGGATTGAACATACGGCATATGCTCTCGTATACACAACATACAGCAGTCTGATTTAAACCCTCTCCCTCCTCGACGGTCTTGCAACTCTTCGCTCCTGCAGCTCACTCGCTCCGGTTCTCTCCTGCGCCAGACCAGCCTCTCTCTCCCGCTGTCTCAACGGTTGACTAGTAAAGGCTGCTGCAAAGTCACCTCCACCAGCCTACTCCATTGGTGAACACCTCGATCTTCAACGGGCAAAATGTAAGTCTCTCGGTCCGAGCTTTATATATGCAGACATATACACATTGTAAAAATTATATAAATTTTGCTTTTAAAAATTTGTTGAATATTATTGAATTATCTGAGAGGCTCATTTGCATGCATCTTGAGTAGCTGAAAATTACATTTTGCTTTGATTGTCTTCTGTTGTCATTGGGTGTCTGAAATTGCTCTATTCCGTGAAATTAGGTGAGTTATTTTTTATTTTGTAATTTTGATTATGTTCAAGAAATGGTTGAATTGTGTTTAAATTTGAATAATCTTGCATTTGATTCCTTTGATTCCAATTTGGCCTCATTTCTGTTTCAGTTTCAGTTGTGTTTGCTCATCTTGGCTTGATTTGGGTTTGCACAATAATATATATGTATATATATTATTGTGCTCTTTTTTGATCGGTTTGGTTTTGGTAACAAAGTGGCATTTTTTTTTTAAGTAACTACATGTTTATGGAAAACCGAATTCACAATTGACTACTTTCAAAGTGTGTTCTGTTCTGCAATAGAGTTAATCAATTTATTGAATAGTGAGAGAATAATTCTTTATTTAACAATTTATGTTAGACAATTCAGAATTTGGCCAACTTTTTTAATCTTACTTTGTAAATTAATTCTTTATATATAATCACAAATTAGTATCACCTGATTTAGGTAAAATCATGTTTGTTGAAAAAACATAATTTAAATATATCAAATTTAATTTTTTGAATTTTGTCATATTTAACTTAATTAGAATTACAAATATATGTATTTAGGTTAAATATCTATTAGTTGTGAAAATAATATATTTTACAATTAATCCCATATGAATATTATTTGAATTCAAATAATATGTTTACATAAAATAATAAATTGATATTACAATATAGGGAAAAATTTATTTTTTCTTTGCTAAGAAAAAAACATAATCCTTAATGTTATAAAGTATTCATAAACTACTTAAGTTAAGTTTAAATCACTATATTACCAAAATATAATTTTAAATCACTATGTTACCAAGATATAATTTAGTTGACTTAAATTTAATTTCGTGAAATTTTTATATGTGTAACTTATTTTTTTTAATTTATATACATAGATTGGATATATGTAGTTAAGCCTACAAAAAAATTTACTTATATTAATATTAAATACATGTGTTTTGGTTAAATATCTATTATTTGTGAAAATAATATATTTTAGAAGTAATACCATATGAATATTATTTGAATTCAAATAATTTGTTTATATATAATAATAAATTGATAATAGAATTTAGGGAGAAAATTATATTTTCTTTATTAAAAACAAAAAATAATTTTACGAAAATTAGTTAAGTTAAATTTATGAAAATATAATTTGAAATCTCTATGTTACGAAAATATAATGGATTTGAGGTAAATTTAATATCATAAAATTGTATTAAATATATGTATTTAGGTTAAATATCTATTAGTTGTGAAAAATAATATATTTTACAATTAATACCATATGAATATTATTTGAATTCAAATAATTTTTTTACATAAAATAATAAATTGATATTACAATATAGGGAAAAATTTATTTTTTCTTCGCTAAAAAAAAACATAATCCTTAATGTTATAAAGTATTCATAAACTACTTAAGTTAAGTTTACGAAAATATAATTTTAAATCACTATGTTACCAAAATCTAATTTAATTGGCTTAAATTTCCCATGACTTAAATTTTTTTTAATTTATATGTGTAATTAAATTTTTGTTAACTTATGTACATAGATTGGACGTGTAGCTAAGCTTACATGTTAATTTACTTACATGAATATTAAGTTCTATTAAATTATTTACGTATATTAAGATAATACTTTGGTAAAATATAATTGTACTAACTATATGTATAAGTTAGGTTAGACAAAAATAAGATAAGTTACATAACTTAGGTTAGGTTAATTGAGGATAAATTAACAAGGTACAGTCTTTAATATTTATTTTCTTCAGGGTTGTAATCTGTCACTCGTTCATTGCTCGTGATGTTTCAAGAACGAATTTCACTGTTTTGTTTTTGGGGTGAAAACGTCATAGATGCAGATGAAGACATTGGCTACGACATGCCATTCAAGCGTTATATCAGGATTAGTAGTCAGTGTACTTACACCAGACTGATCGCAAAACTATATGAAGCTGCCCGTATAACCTGACCCAAATGCTTTTGAGAGTAGTGTGCAGATATACAATTGTTGGTAATGTAGACCAAATACTTCATAAACCCTTACAATTAGTGGACGATGACACAGTAGAGGCAATGTTTGCCATTGTTCAAAAATTGAACCGTAATCACTGTGACGTTTACTTGGAGTTTTAGCCTATTGATCATGTGACGGTCGACAATGAAAGCAACCTTCAACTAAATGCGCCGACTGAGGATTTCGTAGGAAGCTACAATCAAGTCATGCCTTCTTCCCTCCCATCTACAATGGATTAGGAAATCAGCTGGGCACTACTCATCAGCCTACTAGTGATGCTGTACGTGACTACGTCCAGCAATAGGATATGTCTTAGGATTACGTGGCTGACCAGGCCGACGATTTCAACATCCCTGAAGAAGGGCAACTTGATGAGGATGATTATGAATTACAAAACATGGACATGATGGAAGAGAAAGTTATGGGAGCTCCAACTGCCAACGAAGATGAAGAACCTGCGGTGCAATGACTGCATGAGCCTATGTCTGAAACATTCACTGCTGTTGAATTAGATGACAGTGTACTTCATTGGGCCCCTTCGCTTCGTCAACGGACATGGAATCCAGAGAATGAGGATCCTTGCGTCGGACAACTTTTCAAGGACAAAGAGCACCTAATCCAATCTATGAAGTTATATGCTATCAGATAAAATCAGGTCTATATAACTGTGCAATCAAACAGGAAATCATGGGTAACTGAGTGCCTGAAGAGGAAAGAAGGACAGTGCAAGTGGCGGGTCCGACCAAGCAAGCTAAGTTCCCACGGTTTATTTGAAATAACTAAGTAGGAAGGCCCCCATACATGTATCTTCGCATGGCTGACTGAAGATCATGAACAATTGGACTCGAACTTTCTTTACAGTAATATCGTCCACTTGGTTAAGTCTAACCCTGTTTGTTCTATTATCTCGCTGCAAGCTGAACTAAAGGATCGGTTCAAATATTCTGTCTCTTATCGGAAAGTGTGGCTCGCAAAATAAAAGGCGGTGGGAAAGATATTTGGCGATTGGGAGCATTCGTACTTATTGTTACCGAGGTTCATGAATGTAGTCCAACATTACAATCCGGGCACGAAAGTTCACTATCGGCATCATCTTTATATGAGTGGGGCCCAACGGGTTCTTCAGTATGTGTTCTGGAGCTTCAAGTCTTCAATCGATGGCTTCATCCATTGCATTCTTGTTGTATCAATCGATGGCACACACTTATATGGCAAGTACATGGGAAAACTACTAATAGCAATGGGCCAAGATGCGAACTTACAAGTGTTTCCATTAGCATTTGCATGGGTGGATGAGGAAGATTATGACAGCTGGACGTACTTCTTGAGAACGCTTCGGAGGCATGTGTGCGGTGATCGACAATTATGCTTAATCTCTGATAGACACAAAGTGATAATAGCTGTAGTTGCATCACCTGAGTTTGGTTGGGTAAATGCACACCATTGTTTTTGTTTAAGGCATATAGAAGCCAATTTCAAGAAAAAAATGGTCGGCCAAACAATTGACTAACTTACTCAATCAAGCAGGGAGAGCTACTTAAGTTCGCAAATCCAATGAGGCAATGGAGTTACTCAAGTTTATCAATGAAGACGCATGGAAATATCTAGATGACCTACGTAAAGAGAAGTAGACATTTTGTTATGGTGGGGCTCATAGATACGGAATCATGATGACCAATCTTTCTGAGTGTTTCAATAACGTATTGCGCGATGCTCAAAGCCTATCAATTACCGCAGTAGTTCAGCTAACATTCTATAAACTGGTTTCATATTTCTATCAACATCGTCTAATTGCTATGAATGCTTCCAACAACGGCTCGAGAGCTGGTCCACGGGTCCAAAAAAGTTTGAGTGACTTCCAAAATGATGCATTAGTTCATCAAGTAATGGAGTTTAATCACATCACCAGAGAGTGCCAGGCCGTGACTGCCTCTTATCTAAGTAGGGGTAGCAATACACAAATTGTTCAATTAAGGAATGAAACTTGTAATTGTGGTAAATGGGAGGTGCTAAGGCTACCTTGTTCACATGTTATAGCCGCTTGCGATCGAATACGCATCGATTGGATGCAATTTGTGTCAAATGTGTATTCGATTAAATCGTACGTGGACACATACATGCCAAAGTTTCATCCATTGGAGCATGAGGATTACTGGCCCAGTATTCAAACACCCTTCTTTATCCTTAACCCAAATCTTCTCCATCAGAGGGGTCATCCCCTATCGATGCGGTTGAGAAATGAAATGGACAGATTAGAACGGAGTTCCTCCCAACATTGTCGACGCAAGTGTCCAGTTAAGGCTTTATCATCATTATCAGCCATTAGGTTTTTGGCTTAAATTTCAACACTGTACCACTTCAAAGTTGGGATGATCATGTAAAGCTACAAGAGTGATCACAATTTGCTTAGTTTTACTTTTTCATTAGTTGCTTCCTTTATGATTGTAAAGTGGTGAGTCACCGTTTCCTTACGATCGTTAGTTAGAGATTTCGTATGCTTTCATGGAGGTAAAGTTCAGGTCCCCCTCCGTCATGTACTTCTTTGTTATTATTAATGAACTAGTAGGGGTCCTTGCCAAACCTCCCTTCCGATAAGGAGGTTTTTCCTTAAAAAAGTAAAAATTTCTAAACCTCAAACTTAAACTGCAAACATAAATCTAAACTCCTTATCTAATGAATGAAATTGTGAAAGAGTATTTTCATCACTATGTTCAAAAATTTATGATTATTCATAGCAATTAAATAGTTTTTATTTTGGAGTTTCAAACTGTTGATATTGATACATCTTTTCTATTTATATCATCTATACAGCGAAATGTCTCATTGATGACATATATTGGATCCTGGGTCGATAAACCCTCATGTACTACACTCACAGGCTGATCATCGATCGACTGAGATTTGGGAGTCCCCTGTTTGAGTATCTATGTAAAATTAAATCATTTGTACTTCAGATTTATGTTTTTAAGGGGTGTTTGGTTTGCAGTTTTTTTCTGGAAAACTCTGAAAATCTCTGAAAATTTTTAAAATTTATCTTACTGCACACATTACGAACCCACAAATTATCTCATTTTATCTCACTTTTCATCACACCAAACACCCCCTTAGTTGAAGTATTATGGATTAGTACTTACTATGTTTTTATGGTGCTATATGCAGTCTGAGAAGGTCATTCGAGTTCGATTGACACTGACAGCCTTATAGCAGATATTAGATCCACCCCAGGATCCACGTGTCCTTCAGCAGCTGCATAAGGCCAAATTTTACAGGATATACTGACTGGGTGCTATCCACCTGTATTGGCCGCTGATCACATATTTGGTGGAGCAATGGAGGCGGGAGATACATACTTTCCACCTTCCCGTAGGCGAGACTACTATTACGTTGTAGGATGTCGAGGTCATTGCCGGCTTGTGTGTTGATGGTGACCTTGTTAGCGGGATAGACGACCTCCATGGACTCTTGGCATGACAGGCACTATGCCAGGAGTTACTAGGTAGAGCACCAGATGCAGGAGATTTCAAGAGGGGGCGTCTGAAGATTAGCTGGCTGACTGAGCATTTCCTAGTATTGCCAGAGAAGGCTACTGAGGCAGACATAGAGTATCATACTCGGGCACTTATTCTTATCATGATTGGGTCGCATTTATTATCAGACCACTCCAATAATATGGTCAAGATGCATTACCTACTATTACTCCGAGACTTAGATATATGTGGTAAGCTATCTTGGGGAGCAGTTGCAGTAGCCTATTTATATAGAGAGATGTGCTCTGCTTAGACCACCTGTACAACGGATATGGCAAGACACGATTTTTATACTTTAAGTAAGACAAACTGTATTTACATTTATGTTTTTTATTAATATCATATAATTTTGAAAATAATTTAACATTTATAATATTAAGTTTGGGTATGGAAGTGACTAGCACAGTTCAAGCCAATCATTAGATGTCCACCTCTCCCACTTGATTATGCACTTGTGGATTTTGGGCTTCCAAAAGATCCATGGGGCTGCAAATGGAAGGGCAGCCTTGCGGTAAGCTTTGTTAGGGTACCGAGGGACTGCAGAGAACAGTTGACACTCATGCAAGATGATCAGATGACCTAGTGTCCATACTAGGATCGATATTGGCCAAACTGCTCCCATACTGCCGTGCTGGTCAGGCAGTGTAGCGCTCGACCTATTCATTGATATGTTACAAAATCGTCGAGTACCACCTGCTTGGACGGATGATGAGACAGTTCAGTCTCTGGTAGGAGATCTTGACGGACTTTGACACGGATGCCCATTTGCACGAGCTGACTAGGCGTGGTCAGGGAGAGGTCAACTGGCTACAGTACCATCAACGGTACGTGGAGGAGTAGGGTAGACGATGAGAGTCAGCCGTTAAAAGTGAGGTATTGATTACGCCTCTCCCTTTTAATGACCCGTATATGGAATGGTTTCGTCAAATCACACAGAGTCACATCACACCACCCTCACACGTCCCATCTGTTGGCTATCAGCCAGTGGCAGGAGATATATTGATTTGGGTATGATATTTTATCTATGGGCATTTTAATAACACATGATTAGTTTATATTTTTTGATGTTGACTAATATAATTTCTTCTACATTTCAGGTTAATACTGTAGTCAACATGCATCACGCTGCGACTGTAGCCCTTGATGGTGGATAGTAAGTTGGTTATATTTGGGCGCTACAGTATATTTTTAATCAGACAGGACCAGTCATCATAGCGATCAATCACGAGGAGAGACTACGAGGAGTTGTTGATACTAGCTAGCCAGGCGCATCTTCTAAGGCCGGATCATCACGGCCCACCAAACTGCAGCCTGCCAGTAGACGATAACGAGTGCATCCAGTTATATATGGCCCTGATCCAAGAGATGATTTTCTCCCACCACCCGAGACAGACATTCCAAGTACCTCTCTATGCGGAGAGGGTTTGTCTGATGAGGAGACGTAGATACGATATTCACCGCCGATTGAGGCACAGATACTAGCTGCCGACCCGCATGTGCAGCTACAGACCGCACTCCCGACTACACAGTCATACAGTTCACCCTCAGCAGATATAGATGATTTTTGGTTAGGTATTTTTCATATAGAACCATTCTCTGCATCCCCAATACCCATTTCATCTGCTAGTCTAGCAGCATTCGATCAACAGACATCTGTGATAGCCCCTCCAGCTCCAGCCAAGTATTACACTCGACGACGTAAAGTACGAGAAATAGACACGTCATCAACGTAGCACATTCCTATGGTTTTACCCGACGAGCAGGAGCCACTAGTAGGAGAGGCACATATGGAGAATGCATCGACGACAGCATGTATTGATGACGCACCTACCAACGATTCACTTGTGGAGGAGTTTCTACACCCAGAGCGACCACGTCATGCAAGAAGGAGACTCCGCTATGGCACAGAGTGATCTATTATATTTATTTTTTCTATCGTATTATATTTTTGTATCATATTCATTTTGAACATGTAAACAAAACCATCTTCCATAAATTTAAAATTAAGTCATGGTTCATTCATTTCGAAATTATTTTAATTAAGTTTTGATTTACTTTAATAATTTTAAGTCGAAGCTAAGGTTTTCAACTTTCTCTGTCTTCAAAAAAGGTAGGTAAACGATACTTTGATTCTTTATATTTATTGTTATTGCTAAGTTCAGTATCAATTGTTTTTTTTTTTTTTTTCAACTATCATTTCTATTGTGTTGTGATGTACTCTGGAAGTTCTTGTAGTTACTTCTCATTTTCTAAATTTCATAAAGATATTTGTTATCAACTATTTGGTTGCGACTAATTTTATTTTTATTTCCCTTTTCTTGTTATTTTAATGGCAGAGGATGTAATTATTGGTTTCTGTGGATGTTTTGTTATAAGCAGAAAATGGAGATAGCTGATTAAACGGGGAGAAGTGGGCTGCTGTAGCTGCAGGGATGCCATATGTTGTACATACAGTACAGAGGATGCCGTATACTCCATACACGTATACTCCATACACGACATGGTGCCGCACACTCAAACTATCGCATGGTGCTCACTTTGGTAAATATTCCCCGGGTACTTATTCCTGTAATTCTGAGTATTATTATTATGATTACTCACGTAAAAAAAACTCAGAATAACAACGTCAAATAGACCATAATGCAGACGACAGAGAATCCAAAATCTCAAAGATCCTCCAACAGTAAAAATCCCAGCAGTTTGCCTCATTAACCTGGAACAAGTTTTTGCATCTAATCTCAACAGCTCACAACCAGAAAACCCCAAAAAATTGCCTCAACGCCATGGATATAAGCGAGAGCTTTACAGCCAGACCCTGCTGCTTGCTTTGAGTCACTTTCAAGCTTTATGGTGCAACAGGCTTTTGACGAGCCTCAGCCACCGAAAAACAGGATGGACCTTTTTCAAATAGAAACCTCCAACTTTTGAGTGACTCGTTATGAAGGGAAAAGACATGGGTGTGCACTGCTCATTAAAAGTTAATTTCAATAAATGCAACACTGATAAAGCGAGACAGTAATTATTGTTTCCCAAAATGTTGTTCTATCTCCTGCAACAATGGGATGCTTGAGGTGCTTTTTATTTTTATTTTTATTCTTCTCCCCCTTTTGGGAGTTAATTTCCTCTTCTTTAACTTACGGTGATTGCGGTGGCAGTAGAAATGATGGATTATTCAATATTTGGATGGCTTATGATAATTTCTATTGAAGCTTCTTCAATCTCTCATATGTACAATCCCTCATGACAGTTTTTCCCATACGTACACTGATTAAAAGTATTTCACTGATGATGCAACTTGACTTAACAAAGTTCCAACACAAATTATGATGTCCAGACAATGCCATACAACTTTGCGAAAGGGCATACAGTCGCACTGGGAGGAGGAAGACGAGGGCAAAACCAAAATCCCTATTAAGGCATATATATCTATATGCATTTTCAAATTTGAAGAGGTATGTATGCCATGAATCATGGAAGTGCAAGCTGGAGTTTATAAAGGCTCCAAATTTCTCAAAGAAAAAAAAAACAAAACAAGAAATTAGATTGAAATGCATTTGCTTACACACTCAACTAGCATTTACGCACTCGATCATTTCCAACCACGGTGTAAGATTGAGAAAGCTGCAAATTAACACCAAATTACGGTTGACAACAATCTACATTTACAGACACCAAAGAGGATCTTCTAATTTTTTATGACTAATAATCGAGAACTGTGCTCTTGGAACTGTGTCAAAAATTATCAGGTCAATTTGCAAATTAAAAAAACCTCGGTCAATTCGTGATAACACTCCTACCCAACAAAACAGGAGACCACACACACACAAACAAAAAAAAAAAAAAAAAAGAGAAAAAAGAAAAT
>JAVXUM010000011.1:7831178-7841633 GCA_035590655.1 Pouteria glomerata | reverse complement strand
GCAAACCCAATGTTGGAAGTTGGTATGAAATTCAAAAATGTTCATGTATTCAAACAAACATTAAGGGAGTGACAAGTGAGAGAAGGTTACGATCTAAAATTTGTGAAGAATGAGAGTACACGAATGACTATTGTGTGCAAGGTTGAGTGTGGATTTAGGATCCACGCTTCGCCTATCCAAGGTGAAAGGACTTTCCAAGTTAAGTCTCTCCAACCAAAACATAGTTGTGGAAGATCATACAACAACTATTTAGTTAATTCTAGGTATCTCTCAAATAAATATCTTGATAAGCTGAGGGATAGTCCTGAGATGAATATTTTTGCTTTCAGGAATGAGGTTAAGAGGGATTTAGTTATGGATGTAAGTACAAACCAGCTGTATAGAGCTAAAAGAAAAGCTAAAGAAACAATAGAAAGGGGCATAAAGGAGCAGTTTGCTCGGCTAATGGATTATGCAGCTACCGTTAGGTTACATAATCGACGAACCTGGATAAAAATCATGACTGAATGACCTCATGCACAATTGCCTCTCATTTTTGCTCATATATATGTCCGATACCAGGCATAATTGGATGGATTTCTAAATGGTTGTAGGCCCATTATTGGGCTTGATGTGTGTTTTTTGAAAGAAGTTTATGGTGGATGGCTTTTGAGTGCAATGGCGAAAGACGACAATAATAATATGTTTTCACTTGCCATTGCTATTGTTGAAGCTGAAAATAAGAACTCATGGAGCTGGTTCATGGAGCTTTTGGTTGATAACATTGGAAGTGCTGAGGAGATGGGTTGGTGTTTTATTTTCGACATACAAAAAAGGTTGGAAGCCATTTTTTACCAGCTCCTACCCAATGGTGAGCGTAGATTCTACCTTAGGCATATCAATGCTAATTTCTCAAAAAAATTAAAGGTAAAGAATTGAAAGACTATCTTTGGAAGGCAGCATCTGTTGGTACTACTAGAGAGCATAAGTTTCACATCAAAGCACTTGAGAACATAGATAAGAATGCATGGGAGTGGCTGAAAAAAATTGAGTCTAAGTTGTGGACAAGGTCTCATTTTAGCACCCAAAGCAAATGTGATATTCTTGTAAATAATCTAAGCGAGTCATTCAATAGTTACATTATTGAAGCAAGGGACAAGCCTATAATTACCATGTTAGAGTGAATACGGAGGAAATTAATGACTCGGTTTCAAGTGAAAATGTCAGGGATGGAAAAGCACATATGGGATATATGTCCTAGGATACAAGAGATGTTAGAGAGGATTAAGAGGGATGGCAAACACTGTTTTCCTTTCTTTGCTGGTGAACTAAAGTACGAAGTTGACTATTTTAACACAACAAATACCGTGGATTTGGGGAGGCAAATATGTGGGTGTAGGTTGTGGGAATTAACAGGGATACCTTGCAAATATGCTGTCAGTGCTATCAGTATGCACAGACGAACTCCTGAGGAGTATGTTCATCACTTCTATCGTAAGGAGACATACCTGAGAGTATACAAGTCCATGATTCAACCTATCCCAGGAGAGCATGATTGGGTCCAAATTGGAATAGAACCAATACTATCTCCATATGTTAGAAAACAACCTGGCAGGCCCAAGAAGGTGAGAAGGAGAGATGCTGATGAGGTAGTTAATCCAAATAAAGTTTTGAGGAAAAATAGAGTTATAGTTTGTAACAAGTGTTTGACAGCGGGAGAACACTCAAGTAACTAACAGTTGTTTAGATATATCTAATTTGATATTACTTATTATTTATATGTTGTGTGAATTTATTGTTCGCTGACTATATCAGGCTGCCAATAATTCTTGCATCATATTGTACCTGCTAAGACAAGGACTCCACCTCAAACATTTGAGTATGCTGTAGTTTCGTCCTTGGAAACCACTACCATAGTTGAGGTACATTCTGCCAAATTGAATAGAATTTTTAACTACTTAAAATAATGTCATGCAACTATGTGAAACATAATTTATTTTTGTTTTTTTTGTATGCAAAATAGACTGCTACTGGGTCTTGCACACAGCCCGCTGAACAATCTTCAACATGGACTCATGGAGATGACACTGGGAGGATATCCAAGTCCGAGGTAAATGGCAGATTTTTTTTGTTTTCTTTTCACGTGGATGCTAATTTCTAATTTTTTTTTTTTGCTTTATGTAACCAAGTAAAATGGTAGTACGTCCTCGTAGCAGATACGCATTGAGGACAAGATTGTCAAGGTTAGTTAGAAGTAGAGTAGCTCAAGGTGTAAGTGCTGAAATGATAGACATAAGCTAAAGTGATTCAAACTAGTGGGTTTGGAGAGTTGGATGTTGAAATGATGCAATGTCGACTTTGATATGCCATATTCTTGCAATTAAGATTTTGTAATTCGATAGTTTTGTACATGAACATACTCAATGAAGTCAGTAAAATGGATAATTTTGTGAAGCACTGAACGACTTTAATCACTTGAGGTTGGGGCACGATTTTGTAATGACTGCAACATCTTTAGTTTGCTGCTTAATGTTTTGATTTCTTGTAAAGCTGGAGCTAGACTTACTGTTTTAATGGTTGATTTAGATTGACTGCAGCATCTTTAGTTTGCTGCTTACTGTTTTGTAATGACTGCAGCATCTCAACAGTTGTTTTATTTACAAAGTTTAATGGTTTTTGTTAAATATGGTATTAACTGTATTGCAGAATTCCCTTTAGCTTAGTAAATGAATGGCTTTATTCAATGTGGTTTGCTGATTGTTAACAGTTGTAAGGATATTGCTTACGCTAGTTTTTCTGTGTTGAGTATTACAGGAACATAGCTTCATATTATTGTGAATTATATGTTATTGAATATCAGGTGTAATAGCAGTTGACTATGTTATAGAATTTCCTTTAGTTGAGTACATGAATGGCTTTATTTTGTGGGTGTAGGTTGTGCGTTCTGATTATTAGCAGTCGCAGGGACATTGCTGCTGCATCATTGTGATTTTGTCACAGTCCTGTGGGACATTACTTGTAGCATCACTGTGGACCATTGCTTATTGATTTTGTCGCAGGCTGTGTTGTTACTACTACTGCTGTGTGACTCTAAATTCAGTGCAATACTGTTGTTAAATGGAGTTAGCACTATATTATTGCCATTTGTTCCATTTTTTAAATTAATTGTTGTAGCAGCCCGGGACTACTACCGCTAGTACGATATTGTCCGCTTTCGGGATCCACTCTCATGTGGACGGCTGTGCGCACACAACACCCGAGCACCGCAGCCACCCGACCCGTCACGGTTTTAGTTTGGCGAGGGCAACCCCGGTGGCCCCCCCAAAACGCGTCGCACTAAGGAGAAGTTTCCCCACAGTTCCAATCAAAGCCAAATACATTGCCAAGCATCCAATAAAGCCAAATACATTGCCAAGCAGCCTAACCCTATCCAAGTTCCAATCAAAGCCCGCTTGTATATCCTTTTCCTGGTATTACAGTTCTGAACTTTCATCTCTAGTTTAGCAATTGTTTCCAATAATTTTGGAACAACCTCTCTTCCACATTCACAGATTGGTGGAATCCATCTAAAAAAATCACCAGTTCTTGCATCCTACAAGAAAAATATGTTAATAGAACTGTTTATTGATTTTCTGATTTAAATTTTAAGTTTTAAATTTCAAAATTAACTGAATTTTTTCTTTAAAATCAGTAGGTCCCTGGGTCTAAAAATTATAAATTTTAGGTTTAAAACTTCTAATTTTCTCTCTTCAGCTTTGAAATTTTGTTCGAAAAAGATCAATCAAAAAACAAAAATCTGTAGATTCAAATTTTCTTTTTTTCCGATTGCACTGATGAAGGGTTTAAAGTTTACCCAAAAATTAAAATTTAGGGTTTAAAAATAATTAAATACACTTAACCCAGGTCATCCAAATCTTCCACAACCTAGAAACCTCTCACCCATGTTAGCTTCAGTCCACGATGTTCGAATGGGAGCCACTCTGCCGCAGTAGCACCTCCGCACACAGCCATGTGAACCTCCGGACCCAGTCTGAGAAAAGTTTAAGGAAGACGACATCCAAGATTGCTACTGTCTCCCACACCTTCGGCAACAAACATTTCACCATGAGGATACACGATACTTTTACAAAGCTTATATGGAGCTAGGAGGGTAATTTCATCACTCTACTAATATATTTTGGCTTCAATACATCACACTTGCAGCTATCACCTAAGTAAAAAACATACGCCGTTAACTTAAATGAGTCTATTGCCTTTATCATTTCGCATAATAGTACAGGGATATTGGTGCATAGTTCTTAAGTATAGGAGGTGCAAGTAATTTTCAACCTAAGTATAGGGGGTGTAAAGGCAAGTTCTTTTATTTTTATCTTACTACACGAATTACGAATTCATAATTTATCTTATTTTATCTCATTTTATCTTACTTTTTATCACTTCAAATATACTTAAAGGTGTTAGATGGAAGGATCTTGCTTATTAAGGTAGTTTGGATCAAGATTTTGTCAAAAAAAAAACGGAAGATATAAAAATTCTAAACCACTCCTCACATTTGGTTTACGATAAAAAATTAAAAAACTATAAAATTTATTAAATTAAAAATTAAAAAAATTAATTTATTAATAAATATATTTTATTTTTTCATTTTTTAAATCTATTTAAGTATAAAATTCTACATTTGATATTTTATATTTACTTTCATTTTTTCTACGTTTTTTTTTTCCTCATCTAAGTCTTCAATCCAAACAGCCCATTAATTTCTTTGGATTTTCCCATCTGCATGATGAGAACGGAACCCTACAACATAACAAGAATATTTTTCCATAATTAGGGTAAGTTATAATTTTCTTTTTTTTTTTTTTTTTTTTTTTCCAGTGAAACTGATTTTTAACTTAAATTCTCGCCTCGTGTTGTTGACGAAAAAGACTGAGTTGGAAAGTTCTCTTTCTTTAAGGTTGACTGGACTTCAAGAAAGGGGCAAGTCAGGCATTGGGTATTTATATTGTGAACAGAATTATTAAATTAAAATTTATGTATTTATATTTTTATAATTAAAAAAATATGAATATATCTGAATCTATCAGTGTCGACCACAAATTACAAAACTAACATAGTTTTCCACGTTAGCCCCTCAAATGCCACCTTTAGGGGGTGTTTGGTATGATGAAAAGTGAGATAAAATGAGATAAATTGTGGGTTCGTAAGACATGCACTGAGATAAGTTTTAAAGATTTTCAGAGTTTTTCAGAGTTTGGGATGCACCCAAAGCTTGAGAAATTTAATTTTTTTTCTTTTTGTTCTTTTTAAAGTCTTAGAGTTGACTTCTTAATTTGTTCTTGAAATAAGCCCAAATAATAAATTAATCTAATTTTGGGAAAAGAAAACTCCATAACAAGCATCACTGATCCATTTTTTTGACCATTAAATCTCAATTAGTTGATACTACACAAGTTCTGCTTAAATTTATTTATTTATTTAGTACTACTTCTTAATTGAGGAGAGTAGTGATCCTGTTAACCCACCTCTCAATAAGAAATTATTTTGGAGAGTAGCAATTATTTCAAATTCACTAATTTCAAAAAATTTAAGGCTCTGTTTGGGAGACGTGGCGATCTAAGTCACAGCCATCCTCAATAATGGAAGTAGGACCCATAGGGCGATGAAGAAAATGGAACAAAGTAACAAGAAACGTTGATCTAAAAAAATTCAACAAAGCCCAATAATTGATGCTGCTACGCTCTATGGAACAGGTGTGCTCAAAGAATTTTCCTTTTCCACCTCTTTCGCTTTCTTTTACTTTTATTAAGGAATCGTTCTCAGGTAAAGTCTATAAAACATCATTATTGATAATATTTTATCAATATAGGTATGCTCCCACATGAGTTGGGTGTGTGAGGTTAATATACTCTCCTATCAAATCTCATTTTTTACGAGATTTGTTGGGTTGAGTTTCTTTCTGTTCAAAAAAAACGACAGAGGGTCTGGCCCATGTGTGTGTACCCGGGGCATCCCCTCTACCCTGGGGCTCTCAGACCACTTGCGGTCTGTGGGTTGGGCGTTGGCTTACCGGCCTCGGTAGATGCGGGCTTGCTCCCACATAGGGAGTTGGGTGTGTGTGTGTGTAGTTAATATACTCTCACACTAAACCTCGTTTTTTACGGGATTTGTTGGGTTGAGTTTCCTTCTATTCAAAAAAAAAAATCAATATAAGTAGGTGTTTGGTTTGTAAAAATAAAAAAAAAATAATAATAATATAAAAAAAATTTGATGCAAAAGTTATATGTGAGGAAATTTAATTTGAATGAAGTATAAAAAGTTAATAAAAATTATGGATTTTAATTGATTTTGATAAATTAAACACCCTATATAAATATGTGAGTGTGTGTGTCTGTGTCACAGTGTCGGCATTCTAAAGTCCCACTTTCGGCTGGTAATTGGTTTTGTGTCATACTAACAACCAACTACTAAAGTCTAACGTGGACATAGTTGCAGATGAATCTTGGGCCAGTCGGAGTACTAGCAGCCCAAGAAGAATCGTACAAATTAGCGAGTCTAGGGTTTTTTCGATAAATAGTATTTTAGACATAACTTTTCATCTGTAAGGAGTTATGCAGTCCATCACACCTTTCCAGAAAGTTCTGGCAGAGGCCCATGATGTGGCAACTCGAGTTTACCCAGTTCAGACCATTTTCAGTCTTAAAAACTTTTGTTTCAGTAATTTTTTTGGTAGTTTTTCTATTTTGTTGAATTTTGGACTTTGTTCATATATTTGTTTCTCTAATTTTAGCCTTAAAGATTAGAGTCTATTGCTTCCAGTTACGTTAAAGCTAGATTCAACTATTTCTAGGGCTTACGGCACCATGCATGTAGAAGGTGATGAATCAACTATTTTGTGAGTCACGTCCAAGTCACGTGCAATTCTCTTCCACTATGAATCGCCAAAATCTAATGTGCGACACAGGTGTATTGCTTATCAAAAAACTCTCTGATAATTAGTAGAGTTTAGGTACAATAAAAATGGTGTACCTTGCAAAATTGGCAAAATATTCTTTATATAGATGTTTTCTTGAAAAAAAATATTCAAATGGTAATTAATTATAGATGGGGTGATTTTGGGAAGTAAATATTTGAATAATTATTGGATATATGGAGATTTTATAAATGTTGCTTAAGTGTCCAGGATGGATGACATTGGAATATAAGAATTAATAAAATTAAATACAATCTGTACCAAAGTCAAGTCATAAATCCATAATAACAATCAGAGAATCTGATACTGTCCCTTATTTCCATTAAATAAATAAACATAACGTAATAATATAATTAAGGTCACACCCCAGTGACATAATTTAAGACTTATACAGCCAAATAAACATCGTAAATATAAAATCTCAAATATCATAAATATGGGACTCATGACTCGGGTCGCACAAATAAAACACAATAAACTAAGAAAATCTAGAATATGCACTAAGTCAATCAATGAGAAAATCTTAAATTAATTAAATTTAATAAAATATATTTCAAATATACACCGAAAATGTAAGGATTTGACTATTATAGCTGAAGCATAGAGACTAAAGTAACACTTAGGGTAAACTATAGAGAAAATTATCTTTTCATCCTCAATCTAATGGTTCCGTGTAACGGTTAACCAACGGAAGGACTAAATTATTGTTTGACGGAAAATGTAAGAATTTGACCATTATAATTGAAACGTGTGAGATTAAAATAATACCAAAAGTAAACTGCGGGAGTGATTTTTTTACTTTACCCTTTTTTTTTTACAAATATCAAAGTACCTTTTTATTATTTTTTTAGGTGATATTTAAACAATAAAAAAAATTAAAATAAAAGTAAAACGTAATAAAATTTAATTAAAAAAATTAATAAATTTGATTAATTTTTATAACTTTTTATAAAATTTTATGTTTCAAACACCTCCTTAAACTATTTTCACTATCTTAGTATATTTTCTGAGGTTTTAGAGAGTTACAATAAAGAAATCTATTATAGGGTTGCAATGAAAAATTAAAAAGATAATATTTATTTATATTTTAATTATATGTGACTTTTGTCATTTTATATTCATTGTGCTCTAATCAAATTTTTAAAATTTTTATTTTTATTTTAAGTATAATTTTAATTAAATCAAATTAGAAGTCTAAGATTAAATACAAACTAATCTCATTTCTTCATTTTTTATTATAACTTTTACAGTAAATTTTTTAACTACAACTTCAACCCCACTTTCATACCACTTGTCGGGTGTCCTGATGGCAGCGTTTATTAGTGTTTGCCAGGGAACGCCAGACATTGAAGGACGAAAACATGAGCGCTTATTAAAGTCCAATCAAAGCACAGATTCTACAATCACGACCTTTGTTGGAGAGAAGGTTCTGCTATTTTTCCTCCACACAACTGCACCAGCTAAAAATGACCCCAACTCTCATAAGTCGTCGGCTTCAAAATTCACGGATCTCCAAATTATTTCCAACTTTGAACGGCTGAAAAAGGACTGACTTTACGCCATACAATTTAATGTTTGCAGTGTCAAATTTTATTAAAAAGTCAAAATAAATAAATTTTAAATTATTAAATGATTGATGTACCCTTTAAAAATAGTAAAAATTAATAAAAATTACATAAAAATTTAAAAAAAATAAAAATTTTTAGTATAAAAAAATTAAAAGAAAAGTTAATGGAAATTTTTTTTTTGTCAAATTTGACATTTGAAAAACATTGAAACTTTTAGTTGGTAAGGGCCTGTTTGGAGTATCAACAGATTTTAAAAAAAAAAATCAAAAATGAAAATTTTAAGAATTTAAAATGTAAAAAGTTATTTTGAAATGATAGTTGAATGATTGTAATTGATTTGATATAAAGTTGTTAAAAATTATATAAAATAATATGCGGTAAAATATTAATAGGCAAGCTTAAAAATTTTTGAATTTTGTGAAATTTTTGGTACAACTATTAATATAACTTTTTTAAAAATTTTATTAAAATCCGTTGAAACTCACCATTGTTTGAAAAAAAAAAAAGAATTTCACTCCAAACGGTCATTAATTACTGTGCGTGTCAATTTTTAATTTTTTTGAAGAGATTTAAGGTGCGTGTCAGCTTTTGATTGTTTTTAAAAGAAATTTAAGGCTCCAAACGGGACTTAAAAGTTGATTTTGATAAAATAAAAATAAAAAAAAAAATCCAACCATAGAAACTTGCAATAATATAATTCATTGGGCTTATCAATATTTTTGCCTTTTTTCAAGTCAAAGAAGGAAGTCACGATAAGAACGCAGAACTCTCAAACTTTGTAGATGCGTGACAAGCTTGTGTGAAAAGGCGTGAGAGAAAGTCC
This sequence comes from Pouteria glomerata, assembly GCA_035590655.1. NCBI lineage: Eukaryota > Viridiplantae > Streptophyta > Magnoliopsida > Ericales > Sapotaceae > Pouteria > Pouteria glomerata. The sequence continues at coordinate 7,832,293 of JAVXUM010000011.1, read as the reverse complement.
TTGAAAATCCCTCCAACACCTAACGCACTGTTTTTCTCATGCATTGTCGCCCTTTTTCTTTTTTCTTTGTCTTTTTTCGCTCTTTCTTCCATTCGGCATTCAAGACAAGGTTAAAGGTCCCTTTAGTAAAATTGCTAATTTTTAATTTTTGTATTTAATTTTTATGTTTAATTCTTGATTTTTATATTTAATTTTTAATTTTTAGTTTTTATTTTTATAATAAAAAAATAAAAACTTGAAATTGCTTTTCGTAACAAGAGTATTAGTTAACAGTTTCAGTTGTAAATTTATTTAATTCATTAAATTTAATTATTTTAATTATATTAATCATTAAAAATAATTTAATCCAATAAAAATAAAATATATTAAACATAACTTATTATAATTATTTTTTAAAAACAATTTAATAAAATATATTTCATGTTAATTAACTTAAATTAATTTGATATAATTAATTAATTTGATTAATAAAATTTAATTAAATAATTAATTTAGCTTAAATTAATTAAATTTACCTATTTTAATTATGTTGTTTTAAACATTAATTCAGTAGAACTAAAATATACTAAATAATATTTATAAAAAATACTTTGAATAAAATATTTTATATTAATTTACCTAATTAAATTCAATTATAATTAATATAATTTAGTTAATTAATATATTAAATTAAATATTGATAAAATTAATTATTAATTAAACTATATTTGATATATTTTTATGCAAATAATTCAATTATTTATATATTTGTAAATAATATATCATTTTTAAATAATACATTAATTAAATATTTTTATATTAAATAATAACATATTTGGCAGTAACTGGAGATGAATGGGATATTAACAGCGGCGGTTAAATATTGATAACGACCAACGGTCGGTAACGATTAATAATTGTGACTGATAGTGATTATGTAAGTAAATGAAAACTAAAAATAAAAACTTGAAAAAATATATTTTTTATATTTTTATAATTTTTAAAAGTTTTGGAAATAGTTTTCATTTTTTTAAAAATTAAAAATAAATTTATCAAAATAATTTTCATATTCAGTTTTAAAAAGAAATAAATACAAAACTAAAAATTGAGAATAAAATAGTTATCATGACATAAAG
>JAVXUM010000011.1:7817782-7831078 GCA_035590655.1 Pouteria glomerata | reverse complement strand
AAAAGCTAAAGAAACAATAGAAGGAGACATAAGGGAGCAGTTTGCTCGGCTAAGGGATTATATAGCCATCGTTAGGCTGCATAATCCACGAACCTGGATAAAAATCATGACTGAACGACCCAATGCACAGTTGCCTCCCACTTTTGCTCGTATATATGTCTGATACCAGGCACAGTTGGATGGATTTGTGAATGGTTGTTGGCCCATTTATTGGGCTTAATGGGTGTTTTTTGAAAGAAGTTTACGGTGGACATCTTTTGAGTGCAGTGGCGAGAGATGGCAATGATAATATGTTTCCACTTGCCATCGCTATTGTTGAAACTGAAAATAAGGACTCGTGGAGTTGGTTCATGGAGATTTTGATTGATGACATTGGAAGTGCTGAGGTGATGGGTTGGTGTTTTATTTCTGATAGACAAAAAAGGTTGGAAGCCATTTTTTACCAGCTTTTACCCAATGCTGAGCATAGATTCTGCCTTAGGCATATCTATGCTAATTTTTTGAAAAAATTTAAAGGTAAAGAATTGAAGAGCTGTCTTTGGAATGCATCATTTGCCGGTACTACTAGAGAGCATGGGTTTCACATGAAAGCACTTGAGAACATGGATAAGAATGCATGGGAGTGGCTAAAAAAAATTGATTCTAAGTTGTGGACAAGGTCTCATTTTAGCACCAAAAGCAAATGTGATATTCTTGTAAATAATTTAAGCGAGTCATTCAACAGTTACATTCTTGAAGTAAGGGAGAAGCCTATAATTACCATGTTAGAGTGGATACAGAAGAAATTAATGACTCGGTTTCAAGTGAAAAGGCTAAGGATGGAAAAGCACAGAGGGGATATATGTCCTAGGATACAAGAGAAGTTGGAGAGGATTAAGAGGGTTGGCAAACATTGTTTTCCTTTCTTTGCTGGTGAACTAAAGTATGAGGTTGACTGTTTTGACACAACATATACCGTTGATTTGGAGAGGCAAATATGTGAGTGTAGGTTGTGGAAATTGATGGGGATACCTTGCAAACATGCTATTAGTGCTATCTACAAGCACAGACGAACTCCTGAGGAGTATGTTCATTACTTCTATCGTAAAGAGACATACCTGAGAGTGTACAAGTCCATGATTCAACCTGTCCCAGGAGAGCATGATTGGGTCCAAACTGGAATGGAACCAACACTACCTCCATATGTTAGAAAACAATCTGGCAGACCCAAGGAGGTGAGAAGGAGAAATGCTGATGAGGTAGTTAATCCAAATAAAATTTCAAGAAAAAATAGAGTCATGGTTTGTAAAAGGTGTTTGACGACGGGACATAACGGCAGATCTTGCAAGAATAACATCCACCCAAAGTCGAAGATGAAAATTCAGGTAACTAACATTTGTTTATATGTATCTGATTTGATATTGCTTATTATTTATATATTGTGGGAATTTATTCTTCGTTGACTGTATCAGGCTGCCAATACTTCTTGTACCATGATTGTACCTGCTAAGACAATGACTCCACCTCAAACATTTGAGTATGCTGTAGCTTCGTCCTTGGAAGCCACTACCATGGTTGAGGTACATTCTGCCAAATTGAATAGAATTTTGAATTATGTAAAATAATGTCATGCAACCATGTGAAACATAATTTATTTTTGTTTTTCTTTATATACAAAATAAACTGCTACTAGGTCTTACACACAGCCAGCTGAACAATCTTCAACATGGACTCATGGAGATGACACTGGGAAGATATCCAAGTCCCAAGTAAATGGCAGATATTTTTTTATTTTTTTTTTCCTTTTTGGGTGGATGCCAATTTCATTTTTTTGCTTTATGCAGCCAAGTAAAATGGTAGTACGTCCTCGTACCAGATATGCATTAAGGACAAGATTGTCAAGGTCAGTTGGAGGTAAAGCAGCTTAAGGTGAAAGTGCTGAAGTGATTGACATAAGCTGAAATGATTCAAACCAGTGGGTTTGGAGAGTTGGATGCTGAAATGATGCAATGTGAACTTTATTATGCCCCATTCCTGCAACTTAGATTTTGTAATTGGATAGTTTTGTACATGGATACACTCAATGAAGTCAGTAAAATGGATAATTTTGTAATGACTGCAGCATCTTAACAGTTATTTTGTAATGACTGTATCATCTTAACAGTTATTTTATTTACAAAGTTTAATGGTTTTGCAAAGTTTAATGGTTTTTGTTAAATATGGTATTAACTGTGTTGCAGAATTCCCTTTAGCTTGTTGGTTTTGTTTGGCTTTATTCAATGTGGTTTGCTGATTGTTAGTAGTTGTAGGTACATTGCTTGGGCTAGTTTCTCTGTGTTGAGTATTGCAGGAACATAGCTTCATATTGTTGTGAATTATGTGTTGTTGAATATCAGGTGTAATGGTAGTAAACTGTGTTGTAGAATTTCCTTTAGTTGAGTACATGAATTGCTTCATTTTGTGGGTGTAGGTTATGAGTTCTGATTATTAGTAGTTGCTGGGACATTGCTGCTGTGTGGTTGTGATTTTGTCACAGTCCTGTGGGACATTACTTGCAGCATTATTGTGGACCATTGCTTATTGATTTTGTCACAAGCTGTGTTGTTACTACTATTGCTGTGCGACTTTGAATTCAGTGCAACACTGTTGTTAAATGGAGTTGGCACTATATTACTACTGCATGCATGCATGTTGCTTAAGTTCTTTATTAGTATTGTTCAAATAAATATATATTGTTCAGTACACAACAAAAATATTAATGTTCAAACTCAAGTTCTTCATTGATTTCCACTTGCATAATGTCATTATAGGAGTACTGGTATTACTATTCCAAAACAATTAATCTCCTACTACTCTAGAAATTAAAAATTAAAAAGATAATATTTCATGCCACATTAGGCATCAATGAAGCCAAATACATTACCAAGCAACCTAACCCTATCCAAGTTCCAATCAAAGCCTGCCTGTATATCCTTTTCCTGGTATTATAATTCTGAACTTCCATCTCTAGTTTAGCAATTTTTTCCAACAATTTTGGGACAACTTCCCTTCCACATTCATAGATTGGTGGGTCAATCCATCTACAAAAATCACAAGTTTTTGCATCCTGTAAGAGAAATATGTTAATAAAACCGCTTACTGATTTTCTGATTTAAAATTTTAGGTTTTAAATTTCAAAATTAACTGAATTCTTTCTTCAAAATTAGCAAGTAAAAAATTATAAATTTTAGGCTTAAAACTTCTAATTTTCTCTTTTTGGCTTTGAAATTTTGTTCGAAAGATCAATCAGAAAACAAAAAATCTGTAGATTCAAATTCTCTTTTTTCTGATTACACAGATGAAGGGTTTAAAGTTTACCCAAAAATTAAAATTTAGGGTTTAGAAATAACTAAATACACTTACCCCAGGTCTTCTAAATCTTCCACAACTCAGAAACCTCCTACCCATGTTAGCTTCAGTCCACGATGTTACAATGGGAGCCACTTCTCCGTAGTAGCACCTCCGCACATAGCCATGTGAACCTCTGGACCAAGTCTAAGAAAAGTTTAAGGAAGATGACATCTGAGATTGCTACTGTCTCCTACACCTTCGGCAACAAACCTTTCACCATGAGGATACACGAAACTCTTACAGAGCTTATATGGAGCTAGGAGGGTAATTTCATCACTATACTAACATATTTTGGCTTCATTATATCACACTTGCAGCTATTACCCAAGTAAAAAACACGCGCCATTATCTTAAACGATTCTGTTGCCTTTGTCACTTTGCATAACAGTACAGGGGGTATTAGTGCATAATTCTTAAGTATAGGGGGTGCAAGTGATTTTCGACCTAAATACAGGAGGTGTAAAGGCAATTTTCCCTCAGTAAAAATAAAATAAAACATAATCAATCTCGATCAATTAGTTATTTTAATAGATAAAGATAATATTAACGACTTCTATAAGTTATCACCTATGAAATAAAATCAATTATTTTTTATTAAATTAAACAACAAATTAACTTATTATATTAGGAGAGGATAAAAATAAAATTGTTAAATATATAAAAATAATTTAAAAATTAGGGGCAATTACTTAACTTGCCTAAGGCTCCGCTCAGATATCAAAAATAATTTTTACTTTTTTGTAGCTTATTTTTGTCTTACATGATTTCTTTTTACTAATTTTTTTTTAAAATAAGTTACATTTTTTAGGCATATTCATCACATTATTAAAAAATAAGGCTTGGTTTGGGAAGGAAAAAAATTAGTTACAAAAAAACTAGTTTTTTTTTGTGTTTGGAAAAGGAAAAAAACTAGTAGCCTTTTAGTTTTTTGTTAATTTGACAATTTTGCCCTTCATAGTTTAAAAAAAAAAATTAAAATGTAAGATGGTAAGTTTATTCATTTTAGAAAAAGGCAAAAAAAGTTAAGTAGCTGGTAGCTGAGTAGGCAGAGTGATGCCAAACGGAGCCTAAAAAAATTAACTTTGTTTTAATTAAAAAAAAAAAACTAAAGAAAACAAAAAAAAATCACATTTTGTTTTTTTTTAAACGTATTTTTATTTTTTTTTTTAGATGTGATTAATGCACCTATTTTTTTTTAAAGGCATTAATACACCTAAAACTATAACTTTTAAAAGAAAAATTGAATATTAGTGAAAAAAAGTGATATAAAACGAAAATAAGTTACAAAAAATCAAAAAATACTTGTAGTATCTAAACCAATATAAGCATCAAATATGAAATTAATAAGATTATGTTTGGAAAATAAATTTGTGAATGAAAAAAAAAGGTGTAAAGGTAAAATAAAATTATTAATTCGTATTATTTTTTGTAATTAATTCGTATTATTTATTATACTTAACTAAGTAAAACTTATTTTTTTAGAGAAATATATATATTATTTATCATCTCTATTTTTGTAAATCAGTCAAAAATATGAAAGAAATTTGATATTTTCATTTTATTTTATTATTATATCATTTTCTTCACTTTTATTTTCTCTCTACAAATCTACATTACAAAGCCAGCACCCGTGAAAATACAAACATGAAATGAAGCAACTAAAATAATAAAAACTTAATACAATTTAAGTTCAAATTTGAAATAAAATAATTATTTAACTTGTTTTCAAAATTTTGACATATTCAAGCACAAACACAAGTAAGCATGATTAAAGATTTACCAATCAAAAAAATTTCTTTATCAGATCAATATTGGCGTAGGCTCGCACTTAGTGCAATGCGTGTAGATCTTTCAATACGAATAAGAAAAAAAAAAAGTTGTAGACTTAATTAATTAATATTTAAGTAATTTATTATAAGATTATATTTGAAATATAGATTTATAAGTGAAAAAGAACAATGAAGTTAAAATAAAATTATGTATTTGTATTATTACACTAGGATTCATGCAGTGCGTTTAAAGAGATTTACGGCGCCTTACAAAATTCAAATACTCCGTTTGATAGGATTTTATTTTATTTTATAAGAATTCTTACCAATTCTTATGTTTTGAATAAAAATAAAATTTCATGAGTTAGATTAAATTTTATTTTATAAATTAAATTTTGAAATTTCTAAATTATTTGAAATCTAATGTAAAATAATAAAATTTGATGAGAATTTATTATTTTTTTAAATCATTACGTAAGTGGACAAATTTATCCTCATATATCATATATTTTATTTTTTATCAATACGGTCAAATTTGATATTTTTCTTAATTTAAATTAATTTAATTTTTAAATTTAAAATATATTCTAAATACAAAATTTTATTTACTAAATTAATTCAAATTAATTTTTTATTTTAAAATTAAATTAATTCTAAAAGAGTAATATTTTCGAAAGAAGTGAAACGGAGTAATCTGACTTGGGGAGTGTAACAGTCTTGTATACGGTTTCGCTATTGGGTTGTCGGTGGTGTGTATATGAAAGTTGTACTCGTTAGCGAACATGCTTGGCTTGGCTGGGCAAGGAAAAGGCAACAAAATTCGCTTTCATAACACAATCTGCTCTTCTTGGCCCAGGGCCGACCATCCTCAATTCCTCCTTAATATTTGCCTAAATTTTTAAAAATTATTTATTTTTATCTTAGTGTACAAATTATAAACTCACAACTTATCTCACTTTATATCATTTTTTATCACTCTAAACTTTTTATCACTCCAAATATACATATAATTGTAACATTTCTCGTTTCTTGGGTGACAAATAGCGCTTAGATCTATAATTATGAATCAACAGCTCATCTAAGTACGTAAAAAATATTTATATATTTAAATATATACTTATATGTTTATCACCCATTTGTTTTGATACTTATATATTTAATTTTTTTTAAAACATGAATTAAATATGTTTTACTTTGAAACAAGTATAACAATAATGGGATTGTCTCGAATTATTTAATTTTATTTAAATTGTTTAAATAGTCTCATAATTTGTGGTGCGGTATGAGTAAAGGATTTGAATTTTAAAAAGATTTGTCAAGATTTGGAAAAACACAAAAAAAAAAAAAAAAAAACCAAACTGAGCCAATATTCTTAAAAACAAAATAAAAGAAAAAGCAAAACAAATGCCAGTACTGTTCTCAAGAGATCCTGCTCAGGGGAGCGCAACAATCTTACTTTAGTTTTTGGCACTCCTTTTTGGTCAATTTACCTTCTTCCATTTATTGGATAGATCCACGAGAATATGCCAACCAGCGCTCTAAAGGAAAAACCTCTAGTATGGATATGATAAAACCACAAATACGAAAGAAATCAGGAAAAATAAAAATAAAATAAAATAAAATAAAATAACACACTATCAATCACCCCCAAGTTTCCAAAAAATGATATTTGTTTGGCAGGTTATCATAAAGCAAGCTAAAACTACAACTTATTACTTAAAATAAAAACACCTCCAAAAAAAAAAAAAAAAAAAAAATAACAAACAAACAGCAGCTCCAACAGGACTCAAGTAAAAAATGTTTCATCTGGTAATTGCCATCGTAATCACATCTATAACCAGCAGGACCACGTTCACACCACATCTAGAAGAATTCCCTGCCACCCATTCATAAGCAATGAAGACCCTTGAAAATTTCCGGAACATGGATCAGATGACGATTAAGCGTTCCACAATCCAGCTTATTTTGTGCCAAAAAACCCACCCAGGCATGAATGATTTTTCTCCAGAATGAGGGCACACAAGCACTTAAAAAAAGCAGGTGGCCTCCAACAGTCATTGAATATTGCTTCTGTGCAGCAAAGCTCTTCAACTACCATTCAACGATTCACTCGCATCTACCTGAAAAACTACCACAACCACAACTCTCTTTTATCTCTCAGACTCCAGAATCACAATTAATTAATAATCCAACGACCACAAAAGTGGGACTTAAGAGGTCTGCTACAGGGACTAGCATCAAACTGCTGCTGCAAAAATATCAGAAGCTCATCCAGCTCCTGAGCAATCCTCCATTATTAGCCAAACATTAAGCAGACATTTCTGGGCAGGAAGCTATGAAAATGGCATTCATTACCTCTGGGATTTGCAATCACAAATATTCTTGTTAAATGATTAAGCAGAAATATGACAGGAGAAAAATAAAAATTCACATGTTTCATGGTCAATTTCATACAAGGAATCACCATGCACACAAACTCCATTACACAATCAATTGAACAGAGAATGACAAGGCAGAGACGCTTAATTCTCAATAGACTAACATATAGCTCAATCTTTTCTATTACATTTGATATTAATGTTGCAACGAAACTCAAACCAAAGCATTACAGAGAAAATCAAAATCTGCATACAAGGAGGCGGTGTTGTGATTTGAAACAGCTTAGTGCACTGGTTGATTACCTCCGATAGCACCAAAGCATGAGAGTTCTAGTCTGCTGTCCAGCTCTGCTCAACAATCGCATGCACCCTCCGGTTGTACTCACGCTTGTTCTCACTAAACAACCTTGCAGCTTCTGAATTTGCAGGGGAGTTTGGGTTTGGATCACAGAGGAGCGACTGCAATGTGAAACCACAAAAATAAAAATCATATTTGGACCATTAATCACTAGAATACAGGCAACCTGAGTTTGTTTCATGAATATTCCAGTTGCATTTGTTCATTAGTTATGCACACCATGTGCACACTCGTGCCCCAGGTTGTCATATCTATGAAACAGTTAACAATTAACGAAGGCTAACACCAATTCCACCCCCACCATATCCAAGCTAGATAGTACGCAAAGAGGCCAACATGGTTTCAACTCTGCTACCTGATAACATTGTTGAATAATTTTTTATTATTAAAAAAGAAAAAGTTAGTCTATTAACTAAGGTTGACATAATATCCATTGTCTCCGGTGAAAAAAGAAACATCACAGGAGGCAAACGAGACATGAAATCCACTAGCGTACTCTAAATAGAAGTCGGAGGCAAAGGAGATGTCATATCTACAACTAGCATACTCTAAATAGGTTTGCAGGCTTGATGACCTTTTTATCCTAAAATCAAACATTGAGACTTAAAACACTGCATTCCTAACCTTTAATTTCTAAATCCTAATACTCTTCCAACTAGGTTACAACTGATGTCCCAAAGGGCGCATCCCTTCTGAGTTAGTGAGCGCATGAAATAAGTATTCACTAGAAACATGCCAGAATTTGATGGGCCGAAAATTTTCAATCTAATGGTCCAACAAAATATAACTTCTTATTCTATTATTATAACCCTTAAGAGAAAGGAGCCAAATATTTAACAAACCACACTTTTATGCTATCACATGTTGAACCCTGCTCAGACACTGAACTAGGCTAAGAAAAATAAAATACAGAGTCATCGCTTCTTATAGAACTTGCATTTAAAAGTCCTCCAGAAAAACACAGCTACGAGAACCCACTGTAGCAATCTATGTACTTGAACAACCAAAAGTACACTCCACTGTACCTGGATAGATGTAAGTATGGCAGCTACATCATAAATTGGACTCCACTGATTTTGTAGAATATCCAAACAAATACTTCCATCTGCATAAACTGGTGCAGGCAGAAAATAATAGAATGAGCAAATCTCACTAAAATTACATTTTCTAGTGAATTATGGTTTGGTGATACCAATTGAAAGTTCGAAATTTGTTGTGGGTTCAACCAATAAATGATCAATCACAAACTCACAAGAATATAAAAAAAAAAAATTGTAAACCAACCAAACACATGAACACAACGACTTTAACAAGAAAAACCTAGCAACCCGCCATGAAACAATAAATTGATAGCTTGGTTACAATGAGTTACCCTAGAGACCCAAACTGAATCATAAATATATATTCTTCAACTCTTTGATCGATTACGCGATTCGCAAAACTTGCAGTGGATGCTTCTGGATCCCACCAAACTACTACCAAATCCAGAAACATCCACTGCGAGCTTGGTGAATGGTGAAATAGATCAAGGAATTGTAAAAGATAGATTGAGAATTCAGCCGGGTCTACAAGGTAACTGAAGGAGTTGGAAAAATTAAATTGAGGATTCAATCGGATCTACAAGGTAACTCTTGTAACTAAACTATCAATTTATTGATTCATAGGGGATGGTTTTGGGTTAGTCCATATAGACTTAAGGTTTTACCTAGAGGATCTAAAGTATTTGATTAAGTTATGATTTTTCATTTATTATGAGTTTGTGATTGATTATTTTTACTTGGTTGAATCCATAGCAAAATTCGAACTTTTGAAAACGAAAGGAGCAAAATCATAATTGAATTTTCCAAATTTGAATCAGAAACAGGGAATCGGGAAAAACAGATGTATCATCTACTAAAGATCCCTAACATGCAAGGTAATGTCTAATGTTTCTTTTGTTATACATACACCATATGAAAGAAGTGATACTAAAATAAGGTCGAGGTAAAACAAGTAAATAGCATATTATCTTCAAAGCCTTTGACTCATGATTCAAAAGGAACAAGTCAACTGTTTTTCATTTATATGCATGAGCATGAGCTACATGCGCCACTGTGCTGGCAATTCAAGGCTGATCCTAGGGGTTTCACCTCAAGACATTTTCCTTCAGGCATGTTCCTGACACAAAGCACAAGGCTCACTCATGAACAGGCTAAAATATTTATTGGCAATCCTAGACAATAATCTTAATATAATCAAAACATAAAAAACTATGTGGTCCTATGATCAACTTACTGTTTGGGTGAAACATTCGTGAAACAAATCTCACTGTTGGTGCCTTATTCGGATAATCCTCTGTAAATTGAAGTGTCAACTTAAAAGTACCTGAAAGCTCAAACTAGAATAATGAAACAGGTGCTCTCACACATTGATAGAGACAATAATAAGCATATGTTCTTTTTTTCCTTTTTACAACAATAAAGAAGAAAAATGAAGAACAGCTAAGGAAGAAAATTTTGGATAAAAACAAAATACATAGTCATATTAATTTGATATTTCAGTAAGTTTTCTGATGGGAAGCCTAACTACAAGAGCAGTGCATGTCATGATCCCTCAAACAATATAATTGCGTACAAGTTAGTGATAATAGTTAGTGCCATAGCTAGGTAATTTCATCTCTCTATTTTTTTTTTCTCCTCTTCTCTTCTAGGTATGTATTGAGTAAGATTATTGTCAAGGATTATATTGTAAATTGGCAAATCCATAATCAAACAAATTGTTTTGTAACTTTTAGACCTAGCGTAGGCTAAGACACTATTGTCCTGAATCAGATAGAAGTATAAAGGTCTCAGAAAAACTGATGCATAACCAGGAAAGCTGGTGGATAAACATAAACGTCTAGAACAAGCTAAACAGAATCAGAAGAACAAAAACGAAGGGAGAGTGCAAAAAGACCATAGTTACTCGCAGGATAATGCCAAGAGCAAAAATCAGAAGATTGGCCATGCAAGGCAGAAGACCACACCGATTCGTGGGATTGTCGCAAAATAGCCACAGGAAGGCCGCAGGAGCGAGCTTCCCGCGAGGTGAAAATTTCGATCTATCGAGCTTCTGTTTTTTAATCTTGTACGTTGTAGGTTTTGAGATATATAAGCATTAGACGTATTTAGGGTTCCACATAGAGAGAATAATCATCGTTTGTGAGCCAAAACAAGATCAAATTGTTCTCTCAATTGCTTAGCCAAGGATTTGTTCATGTGCGAGATTCGAAGGAGTTCGAATTATTGAAGCGTTAACGATTCAACAAAAGAGAGTTACCGAGGATTCGGTGTCGTGCCTTTAAGGAGTCAGAGGGCTTTCGCTAAAGGAGATGGCGAATCGAGAATTCGAGCAAGCATCAACAGAGTATAGAGTCAAGGGGTCAATCTATCGAGAGTTTGAGTTTGTAACCAACGTTTTGTTTTTCAGTGAGAGTTTCGGGAGATTTCCCTGTATGAGTTTCCTTGTTTTATATATTGCCTTCTCTATTCAATATTTGTCTGATTGGTTGATTGGGATAACTAGCATACAATTTCAATTGGTATCTGAGCTGTGGTTCGTTTTAAGTTAAAAAAACGTAATCCTAACTACTGCTACATGGATCCCCCGAGAAAAGGCGGTTCGAGCACCAAGCATCCGCGGTTTGATGGAACTAACTATGCTTATTGGAAGGTATGCATAAAGGCGCATTTGATGTCTCAAAACGTCAATGTGTGGCTTACTGCTGCAAACATCTGGACCAAACCAATACTCATTATCGAGAATACCACATTTAAGAAACCTATGAAGTCATGGACCAGGGCAAAACAAGAAAAGGCTAAATGGAATTACAAGGCCCTGAGTGCTATCTTTTGTACTATTTTAGCTGATGAATTCAGAAGGATATCAAGCTGTGAGATTGCCAAGGAAGCAAGGACTATTTTGAGTTAACACATGAAGGCAACTCCAATGTGAATAAGTCAAAACTACAAAAAAAACATTTGTTAATTCAAGAGCTTGAAGAAGCCTGAGGATGAATCTTTTGACAGTTTTTATGCAGAGTTGAGAGATATTGTCAACACCAGTTTTAATCTTGGAGAACATATTCCAAACTGTAAGATTGTAAGTAAGATTATCCGTTCCCGGCCTATGTCATTTCAAGCAAAAGTCACGGCTATTGAAGAAGCCAAGGATAACACAATGCAGGTAGAAGACTTGGTTGGCTCTCTGCAGACTTATGAAGCCAACGTGAACAAGCACAAAAAGATGAAGGGTGTTGCCCTTAAAACAGTCAAGAAGAAGATTAATCATCTAGTGATGACTCAATTCCTTTTATTGAAAAAGTTGTACTATACACGAAGAAGATCAGAAGGTTCTTCAAGAAAAAAGAAGAAAAATCTAAAAAATTCAAGAAGAATGACAAATCTAAGGGAGAAAAATCTTTTAAATCTTAAAAAAAGAGAACATGTTTAAAGGCGTCAAGTGCTATGAGTGTCGGGGTTATGGTCACATAGTTCAAGATTGCGAAAACAAGAAGTAAGTTCTAAATGCAACCCTAAATGACATAGATGAGTCTAGCACTTCTTCATTCTCAAAAAACTTCCTAGAAAACTTCACTGCTTCCATGGCAAGAAGTAATGCTTCCACAAAGTCTAAAGAGTCCGTAAATTCAAAAAATTCAAAAGAAGGAACATCTGAAAGCGAGGCTGGTCCAGAAAAAGAAGAAGGAGATGTAAACATTGAAGCAAGAGATGTAAACATCGAATAAGCTTATGACAATTGTACTAGGATTGTCGAAAGTTTCATAAGCAAAATGAGAAGCTAACTGTTCAGAATAAGATCCTAAAAAGGGAGAGAGAGAGTTTGAAAATTGCCTTGGAAGAATTACAAGAAAAGTTTTGAAAATTTTGAAGTCAATAAGAAAGCTAAGGATGATCTATTGACAACTTTAAAGGCCAAGCATCATGATCTTGAAGGCCTAGTCCACAAGATTGAAGATAAGAAAAGGACTCAAGATAGAATCACGGATGTTTTGAGATAAAAGTTGGTAGGTAAAGATAAAGAATGTCTTGAGGCACACAACGCTCTGCAGCTACTCAATGATAAATTGAGAGTTCCATCAAACAATCTACATCAACTTGTGGGAGCACAACGTAGTCTAGATGACAAAAGGAGACTTGGGTATACAGGAAAGAAGGAGACAAAAGAAGAAGTCTCGACAAGTGAGCAGAAAAAGACCAAAGTGATAAAGATCTAGTCTCAGAAGACTACTACTCCATTGAATGCTAAATAAAAGAAAGGAAAACAGTCTACAAATAACTTTCAGAAATTTCAAGGTACGCCTTTTAATTTTCAAAGCAATTTCATTCCTATATGTCATCACTGTTGTATACTTGAACACATAAGACCTCAATGTCATAAACTT
>JAVXUM010000011.1:7795196-7806387 GCA_035590655.1 Pouteria glomerata | reverse complement strand
TTATTATCTTAACTCTCTTGCTAACTTAAGCATCGGAGGCTCTTGGGCAGGCACCACACCGGTGTTCAGACAGTAATCGGAAGGCTACCCGGACGCGACTCGGACCATCCAGTGCTCTTATACAATTGCTGAGTTATCACCATCTTTTATGGTGTGAAGGAAGAAAACTAGTAGTCAATTAACCCTTTAAAAATATTTTACTGTTCCTTAACCACGGAAAGAAATTTGAATATATACAAGTAATTTTAATTTACGATCACACTTGGATGAAAAAAGAAAGGGCGCAGACACTTCCGCTTTTTGGTGCAATTCATTTCATTGAAATAGTTTCCATATTAACCAATCAAAATAAGCTACTCCAAACATAAAAATCTAGTCCTCTACTTTTGAGACAATAATAATAAAAATAATAATTTGTCATATTTAATTTTGTGTGCGGGTGTGCACGTGTGCGTGTGGCTGTGGCACCAGAGCAGTAGTACACCTGAATAAGTCAAGTGGCATGACTAGTTGTCCACTGTTTCAACCTCTCTAGCCTCGCACCGTGTATGCACCTTTTTTCACCTATAAATTCGAACCCCACCTGTTTCACTTCTCTTTCATACTCTCTCCTCTATTCCACCCTCACTCTTTTAAGTCTCGCTCTCTCTCTCTCTCCCCCCCAATTTCAACCACCCTCTCAATTCTCAACTGCATCACTAACCAAAGCATGGGTTTTGATTAAATCTTACGTTCATTGCAGCTCTTCAACACTTACTCTTCAAACTTCAAAACTTCTTTTCATTTTCATTGGAGAGTCCACTTCTCTGTTTTCCCGTGTTTTTGCTCTGTTTCTTTCCCATTTAATTCACGCGCGAACAAAATGTCCTCAATTGTGCGTCAAGGCCTCATGGAGCCATGTGTTTTAAGGCACAAATTGGATCCACCCAAGTCGAACTTCCCCCAAACCTTCCAAAACCATCAAGAAGAAAACCAACAGAATTCTCACAATGAAGAAGAAAACAAAAACAATGGTTTTTTCCCAAATGGAGACCTTAAAAGCAACAAAAATGAGGGATTGGCTGGCTGGAGCTTCATACAAGCACTCACCACCAAGTCCCAAAATTTTCAAGAACCAGCCGACAACGAGCAAGTCTATGTCCACCCTCTTGTCAAGCGCTCTTCTTCGACACTTAGCAAGAAAAGCTTAGAGATGTGCACCGAGAGTTTGGGAAGCGAAACCGGTAGCGATATCAGCGAAAGCAGCGACGAATTATTCTCTTCACTTTCACAGGAAAGTGACAAGTCCACACCAATTATTCATCAGCCATCAAAATCGCGAGAATGTTTCGCTAAGAAAAAGATTTGGGGCGGCAGTAGTAATTTCCCCCCTCCCCTGGCTTCGATTGGTGGTTCAGAAAGTGTTCGAGTGAGTCTTCATCGTGAGGGTGGCCATTTAGTCTTGAAAGCCTTCACGGTTGCCTCTTCCAAAACCTACTTTCAAGCTGAACGAGTCAACGGCCGGCTGAGGCTCTCTTTGCTGGAGAATAGTTCTCTGAATTGTGACAATGGAGTTGTTGATGGTGATGGTGATGGTGATGTCGATGACGATGATGAAGATGGTGATTATCATGATGATGATGATGATAATGAAGGTACATGGGAGGGAATAGTGGGAATATCAGGTGCGAAAAAATGGAGTTTGGAGAGCTTACCAGGCCAAGCAGGTGTAAGGAAGGAGGGGTGGGAGCGAAGGGAGTTCAAGTTGGGAGCCATTGCTTAATCTTAAAGCACTCTGTTGAGTTGAGTTGAGAGGAGAGGGAGGGAGTTGCAAGTATTTGTCTCTCCATTTATTTTTTTTCATGTTTTTTGTTCTCTGGGATGGTGCTTTAATTGGTAGTTATTATGGTTATTGGACATGATCTCACTCTCATTTTTATTATCTCTCTGTCCATCCATAACTCCAGGTTGATGGATTATTGTACTATATTCTAATGGTACTATATTCAACAACCATATTATTGAATTATATATATGTGTGTGAATATATATATCTTTGATGGTTTCATAATTTCTTTCATTGGTCACATTCAAGCATTTGTGCTAAAATGAACATGATGGCTTGCTTGATGTAGGCTAATTTGATTCTTACATAAGAGTTTAATTTTGTATGTAGTCACACCCATATATAATTTTAATGTATAAAAATAATTAATTTTTCCCTCTAAATTTGCTTAATTAGAATTTTTATAGTTAAAATAAAATATGGGAGAAATTTTGTATATTACTCAATAAAATTAACAAAACAGAACAGGACCTATATATATAGAATCAAAATGCAAAGAATATGGAAATCTAGTTAAATAAGAAACAAAATATGCCTTATATCTAATTTTAGACACAATATATACTCTAACTAGTATTTACCTGTACTAAAAGCACGACAATGAAAAATGAGTAGCATAATCTGATTTGTACAATAACAATAATTAATCTAACATATAAATGTCAAATTAATGACCCGATTTGTTATATAAATATAATTACAATATATTATAGAGATACCATATATATTAGCACTGACTTCAAACTCAATTTGATTTTAAAAACTAGAGCACGACCACAATTAAATGGATTAAACTTGTTGAAAAGATGGACAAACTAATCACGAGAAGCAACTCTAATTTTTAATTTTTAAGGAAAAAAAAAAACAAATCAATGTGATGTAATACCTTAACCAAGATTAAATATTTTTTTTTTAACTGAGGGAGTCTGAATCAACTTGAGCATGCATACTGTTATAAGCCACAAGTATTTAACTTGTTTCTTCTATTTTTTAATTTTTTTTACTTGTTTGTTTTTATAATTTTTTTTTAATTATATATCATTATTTTTTTTATGGTATAATAGTTCATTATTCCACTAAATTAACTATATAAAGTGAATGAATTAAATAGAATGAAAACTAAGAGTCCTATAATATAATATTATAAACACATTTATAATCCTACAAAAATTTAAGATAAAATAAAATTAATATTTTAATATCAATTATATAAATCGTACCAAATGCTTTAAAAGGTATAAATTGTATAGTTAGATAAAAAAGTATAAAATTAGACATAAAATTCTTTGTGAGCTTGGCTGAAGGTTTATTCTATTGATATAGGTAAATTTTTGTGTATGATATTTTTTTTAATACATTTTTTTACTCTCTTCTTTTATTAATAAAATTTTTATTTATTCAAAAGAAAAAAATAAAAGTTCGAGATGAAAATTTTTTATATAATAGACTATATAATTTCATATGATAATGTTGGTTAATATTTTACAAGTTTATAATTTGAATTTACGACTCGATTTTTTAAACACAACATCAATTTAAATAGAATCTTAATTTTACCAAACTTGGCTTCTACCATTTTAAGGGTTTGGTCCACACCATAGCAGTATTATTATAATATATATTTAATATATAATTTTAGTTATATAACATTACTTGAGATTTAATTATTAAATTTACACCTTTGTAATTATGTCAAGTTATTTAATTCATTTTGTGTTAATTAAAGCCTTCATAGATAACTATTACATTAATGGTTGGCCGTTAGTTTTCTAACCTCAATTATGGTGTTGTCTTACATTGATTTATTATTAAAAGTTGAAGGGCTTATCTAGAAGAAATAAAAGTTAATGATATTGAAAATTTAGGACTTCTAATGTAACTGATCCATTTGTAAAATGACTCAAGTTCGACTTTTAATTAATAAAAAAATTGAACCTAAACAAAAAATTGGCCTCAATTCGCTAAGAGTTCCGACTTATTTAATATTTATATTTATATATAGAAATAATTAACATACATATAAAATATATAAATATTGTGCGTGTATAAAAAAATACCCTCATGTGTACTTATTACGTCGACGGAATTCACTTCTAATTCTCTGTAAACACAGAAAACAGTGAAAAAAAGATAATCAGGATATTTCTGTGCAGAGAATCTCCGAAACATCGACGGAATTCACTTCTAATTCTCTGTAAACACAAAAAAACAGTGAAAAAAAGATAATCAGGATATTTCTGTGCAGAGAATCTCCGAAACATAAACTGGTGATAAATTTAGAGAGAATTATAGTGAGAAATAATTAAATTGGAAATGGTGAGTGTACCTTATTTGGTAGACCTCTGGAATTATTTATAGGTTAGGAAAAAAATAAAATAGTGGAGAACTTATTTGGTAACAAAATAATTATTAACCCCCCTAATTTACCCTTTTTTCCAGTATTACAGTGATAATTTACTTTGCGTTCAATGTAATGTTTTCTTTTTCAGAGTAATTTGTAAGATGTGATAGATTTGGAATGCCTAAATGTCATTTCATGTCTGACACTGACAAAATAACAAATTAACTAAACAAACAATATTATAATACATAAACTGAATTAATTTTGATTCCACTCTACAATTGAAATTAAACCAGAATTTACATTTTTTAATTTGGAACCAAATTAATGAGGTTGGGGATGAATTATGCTTGGGGCAAAGCTCATACCTGCTCGACGCATTTGTGCTTAAGAAGAATAGCATGCGTGCTCAGTGATTGATGCCATGCATCCAATATATTTTTTGCACTAACAAATATATTTATGGGATAATTACTTTTTTACTGTTTATATTTAAAATAAAAATCATTTACATCTTCTGAATTTAAGAACTTATCTTTGTATCCCTTATATTTTTTTGTTAAAATAAAGGCATTAAATTTTTATATGAAAAAATAAAAATATCTATTTAAAACTAAATACAATTAGGAGGTGCAATTATAGATAATATAAAGTACGTGGAAATAAATATAATTTTTAAACTTATTTAGAGTTAAAACCGTTATATTTAATGGATTTTTAAATATTTTCATTTTAATCCAAAATACAATAGATGTACAGGTAAATTTTTAAAGTTTAGGGGTGTAAATGATTTTTACCTTAAGTATAAAGAGTAAAAAGGCAATTGCTCTTATATTATTTATTATTTTACATTATATCATGACTTTATTTTTCATTCCAAAATTTGTATAACAATTTTACCCGTGATATTTTATTTAAATTTCAATCATACCTTTTTATATTATTCTCTGTGCTTTTTTTTAAACTAATGCATACTTTACTTTTGGTGAAAAATTAAAAAAAAAAGTTGGTACATTTTCCGTGTGACATTCCCAAATCACTTTTGTTCAATTTTGAATATATTCAACAACTATGTCAAGAATGGAAAAAAATTATATTCGAACCATCAATCGTACAATTTGTGCGATAAAAATATATTACCCCTAACCATAAATTACAATCCTCAATCAAAGGCTATATTTTTGGTTAAATTGAAATTAAATAGTTTAATAGTTATATCATATAATTACTTAATTCAATATACTCAATTGCATCAGAAGACAATATCTGCAGAATATGTATAAAGATTTACTTCCTTACAAGTCCCAAATATTACATCATATGCTACCACTTATCACCACTCTATATAATCAAATCAATATAAAACATGTCAGATACTTACTTTATAAATAACAGAGACATATTCAAGGTATGGGTCCCTTCCTCATTTTTCTCTCATCTTTCTCTCTCTTTACATAAGATTACTACCAATATCTGTAACTAACTTAAGTATTGAAGAGTCTTTGCTCAGAAACCGTCTCCAACCATTTTATTCACCATTTTCTTGCATGTAGATCTGCACCAAAGGGTGAGTCTACAGAAAGATGGAAGAGGAGGGTCAATATAAAAAGGGGTTAAAAATTCCCCGCACCATTTGGCGCCCATCGTGGGGCACATATTTGTGCCCATGTAATTGCTCTACCATGGGAAGCATTTGTTCTATTGCCACTGTTGCTGAAATTATTTTTTTTCTACCAAAAACATTTCTTCTATTACTAATGAGAGTATTTCTTTTACCGGAAGTGTTTCTCTGCCACATTGGAAGCATTTATTTTGTCACAACTGAAAGTGTTTCTTTTATCACTGTCAGAATCATTTCTCTACTGTCGCTTGGGGGCATTACCGCAGGAGCATTATCTCGCCGCTAGGGGCATGCATTTTCAATCGCTAAGAATCTCATCAAAATAAATAAATTTGTTTCCATTTATATATATTTAGATTACTCTTAAATATATCCATTTACTATTGTTCTTTATAAATAAATTACTCTATTGTTCCATGATTATTTTGTGTTCATACTTTTGTACAACCACTTTGTAAATGGACATCACTTAATGATTATCGGGCTATCAAACATCATTTTGTTATCGTCAAGCACATTTCATCTCATATTTATATGTTCAACTTAAAAAGACAGATGTTATTCCATGGGTAGTTATTTGCTGCTTGACTAAAAGCAATTTATCTGATCAAGTTGATATTTATTCTCCTAGCAAGTTTATATTTTCTCCTCCGAGTAGGACCCTACATATCTATATTTCTTCCCCCCAGCAGAATATTCCATCCCGAGGGAGGATTAAACAAGTTTATATTTTTAGGTATATTCTACCCCGAGCAGGGTTCCTGTATGTTTATGTCTCTGCCTTGAGCACGATATTTCTTCCCTCGAGTAGTATATTCTCCCCTAAGCAGGACCTAGCATGTCTATATTTCTTCCCCCGAATAGTATATTCTACCTCAAGAATGGTTCCAATATATTTATATTTCTTCCCCGAGTAGGATTATTTTCACTCAAGCAGGATATTTCATCCCTAGTAAGACTCCAGCAAGTTTATATTTCTTCCCCAAGCAAGATTGCAGCTAGTTTATATCCCCGAGCTGGGTTTCATTAGTGTCTTTCAAATTTCCCAAGTTAAACCAAAGTTTCTCAATTATCCTGAGGTGAAGTTCATTAAATTTTGTAACTTACATTAACTGGATTTCATCACATCCCAAGCAAGTTTATTTCCAAGGAAGGGTTATCTTGAGCAAGTTTATTCCCAAGCAAAAGTCATTTCCAAGCAAGCTTATCCCGAAGCAAGGCTATCTCGTGCAAACTCATTCCCAAGCAAGGTTATCCCACGCAAACTTATCCCTAAGTAAAGGTACTCCCGAGAAAGGTTATTTGTAAGTAAAGACATCGAACAAAGTTATCAGTGTTCAGAAACTTATTTACATTCAAGCAATGTCACAGTTAGTACTTTTGAGATTCCAAAAAGTAATAAAGAGGAGTTGATTTTACAATTCTGACCGTTTCAAACTAATGTAAGCTATTCGATAGCATAGATCTCGAAATGAAATCGAAAAAAAAAAAGTCATCTAAATCAGATATTTGAGCGAAAAATTTTAACCCGTTCAAAGTTTTTGTAGTATAAAACTCAACTCAACTTTGTTCACTCTCTTATTATGCCCCTACCAGTATTATTGAGAGTATTTGTAAATGGATGATGTCAGTAGCAGATCATAGTCCACTATAATCAACTACGATGGTCTACATTCACCATTAATAAGGAGGACTCACTTGATGGGTTGCATATGGATATCATTCTTATCTTTCTAATGCCCGAGTTTATTGTCCGATAAGACAAGCCTTGATCACATTCAGGCACATACAAGAGGATTATTGTACAACCCGCTCGTCTCAATTTTGCCCATTAAAACCCTTAGACCAAGTTTCTTGGTCTAGTTAAGGAGGATTATCAAAGAGGATTATCTTACAACTGGCTCTTCTCAATTATGTCCATTAAAACCCTTAGAATAAGTTTCTTGGTCTAGTTGGGGGAGATTATCAAAGAGGATTATCATACAATTGGCTCGTCTCAATTGTGCCCATTCAAAATCCTAGTCTAATTTTTGACTAGGTGTCTCCCTTAAGTCGAGCTTGTTCAAGCTATTTGGCTTAGTTGGGAAAGATTATCATAAGCCTTGACTTTAGTTAGGCAGACAGAAAGGAAGATAAGCCTTATCTACGATCAAGCAAATGCCGAATTTAAAATTATACCCTTATCTATGGATGGTCAAGTTCTTTCATATGGCTTTTACCCCAAGTGTTAAAGTATTCTTAACATGATTATCTTATTCAATTACCATGGTCAGGTATTGCTAAAGCATTCCCAATCACAATTATTTTAGCCAATTATCATCTATAGTGTCACTATTGATGTGAGGATTCCCAAATGTAGCATAATTATTTTGCTAATAGACTATGCTTTACTTTACTCGAGTAATAAATTATTCTGAACAAAATGGGGGCATAATGTGCGACAAAAAGATATCAGCCTCAATCATAAAGACTAAATAAAGACTAAATAATTTAATAGTTATACTATACAATTACTCAATTCAATGCACTCAAGTGCATCAGGAGACAATATCTGTAGAATATATATAAAATCACTTCCTCACAAGTCCTCCAACTTACATCATCTAGCCTTTAATGTTATCAACTGTCACCACTCTATATAATTAAATCAACATAAAGCATGCCAGATACTTATTCTATAAATAGCAGAGATATATTTAAGGTATGGGTCATTTCTTTTCTTTTCTCCCCTCTTTCTCTCTCTTTTTACATAAAATTACTATCAATATCTATAACTAACTTAAGCTCTATTTGGTAGCACAAAAAAGTGTAAAAATCTACCTAAAGTTATAAAATGAGTGTTTGGTAAAACAACAACTTTTGTTACTTTTCGGCTCTATTACAGTACTTTGTTCCACACATACAAAAGTTACTAAAAATTTTACCAAACACACAAATATTGTTAAAAATTATTAAAAATTTTTAAAAATTTTACCAAACACTCAAAAGTCATAAAAAATTATTAAAAATTACAACTTAATTCACCAGATGCACCAAAAATTATAACTAGTAACTTTTGACTAAAAATTACTAAAAATTGTGCCTCCAAACGCTCTCTTAAGTATTGAAGAGTCCTTAGTTCAGGACCACATCCAACCGCTTTATTCATCATTTTCTTGCTTGTAAGTTCGTACTGGATGGGGATCTACAAAAGTATGGAAGAAATGGATCTATATAAGATGGGGGTTAAAAATTTCCCGCACCAGAATCTAATTTAATAAATTTAAAAAATATTGATAACTTTAATAAATAATATATTATAAAATTATAACTATCTATTTCACATCAAATTGAATTAATAAGCAATGTCTCTTTCAAAATAGAATTGCAAATTAATTCTTATTGTTCAAAAAGTTTAAGCTTAATTAAACTTATCCATATAAGCACCTCTTCTCGATAATGTCAGATGGATATAACATTTAGATATTCCTTATGTCTAAATAGCACCACCTAATCTAATCTCCGTTTCACATATATTTAATATTATGTGATTGGCATTTCATACAAAGCAAGTTGCTACACGGGTTAAGCACCCTAAGTAAGAAAGTAATAATTTCTTTTGATTTATTTTATTGATTTTGCCATATTATAAATATAACACTTAGTTTCAAATTCAGGTACGTTTACTATTACCCACTACTTTATTATTAAATTTAGTTCATTACATTATTAAACTTTTACTGACTTAAGTATCGGAAGGATTGTGGTAGGGAACCCTCTTCGGCCATTTCTTCTGACTTGTTTTTCTTTGCAGGCTTAATCCCATTCCTTTTTAGTGGACTCGTGAACATGTTTGGTGATACTTTTTATTACCAAACATTTTATATAAATTTTCTTAACTATTTTTTTTTATTTTCTCTTTTGTTCTATCAGTACCATAGTAGTAATACTACTATTTTCAAAAATAGTTAAGCCATTATTATAAAAATTTTAGATAATAATTATTTTTATAATAATTTTATATTTATTATATAATGTGTTAAATTACTTAAATTTATAATTAAATTCTTCTATAAAATAAAAATTTCATACCTAAATATTTTTTTAATAATTAATACAAACTTCTTAATTTTAAATTTCTAAATATAAAAGTGTTTGATTAGTCAAAAAATTATAAAAAAAAAAGTTTAACTTTTATCAATTTTTTCAGCTTCCTCCAACCGAGGGTCTATATATTTTTCTAATGTTTAACAACTTTTTTAGTATTTTTTGGACAAAAATTGGTGGGCAAAATTTTTTGGGAGTTTGGTAAAATAATTAGCAATTTTTAAGCTCATTTTAGTAACTTTCACGTGTTTAATAAAATATTTGACAACTTTTATTAATTTTTGTCAATTTTTTTATGCGTTCAATAAAAATTTTGATAACTTTTAAATTAAACAAATAAATATTGCAAAGCATATAAAAAATAACAAAACTTGATATTTTATCAAACATTCATTTGTTAAAAATTAAGTCATTTATGCTGATTTTTGAATTACTAAAAGAATTCAAAATATCAAAAGATATCAAAATTTTTATTGCGTATCACTTTTTATAAAAATTAATCATTCAAACGCCACAAAACATGATTTAGGAGCTGTTTGATGGAGTAAATTTTAGCAAAAAACTATCAAAAGTTGTCACTGCTTCAATAATTGTGCGTTTGGTGAACTACCAATTTTTACCACTTTTTGCTCTGCTACAATAGTTTGATATGATAGCGGACTTCTATTTTTTACACATTTTTTATACTTTTTTGCTCTGGTACAGTAAAAAAAAACTTTACCAAACACATAAAAATTATTACTTTTCTGTTCTGTTACAATAATAATTTCACCAAATATCTAAAACTTGCTCAAAATTACTAAAAATTATTTTTTTTTTTACTAAACACATTAAAAATTACTACACTAATTTTTAATAAAAAATTACTAAAACTTATTAAAAATTTTAACTGCCAAACACCCTTTAAATATTAAAGTTTTATTCTAGTAGGGAGTTGCACGATAGAAAGGGGAGCGGGGAGGCTGCAGTCGGCCTTTGACTGCAGCCGCTGCAGTCGCCCAAAACGACACCGTTTTGGTGCGTTTTGGGTCTCTCCCTGGGCGGTTGCAGATTTTTGAACTGTTTTGGTGTAATTTTGACCGCACATTAGATTAATTTTTTGTTTAAAAAAATAAAATAAAATAATAAATAATAAAATATTACCCATTTAATTTTTTTTGTTAAAAAATTTGATAAAAAAGTACAATAATTTGATATAAAAGTGATATGTGATAAAATTTAATTAAAAAAAAATAAAAAAAAAAAGTAAAAACTAATGAATTTTAATTAATTTTGGTGTGCTAAACGAAACCAAGTAACAATAAGAAAAAAACGATAC
>JAVXUM010000011.1:7737845-7749473 GCA_035590655.1 Pouteria glomerata | reverse complement strand
AAAAAAAAAGGCTTGAACAATACTGATGCTGGAACACAATCTGTTGTCCAAGCATTACTGCCAGCTCTGTTTCAAAAGAAATTCGCTTGCTAATAAAATAAACATGGATAGTGAAAGGAATACTAAACTACTAATGGAAACGGCAAAAGCAAACATTGTATCACAAAACAATTTCCATGCTATATAGTGCAAGGAAATTCCAATAACACCAATAGTTTTCCTAATTAGGTGAGGAATGTGGCCTCCCATAAATGCAATAAAAAGTTAACCAAGAAAGCAAATAAATGTGTATATATAACAGAAATAAATCCTGGATTGGAAAATAAGATGTCCTATAACACCTTATTAAAGCATAATATTCAAAAAGAAAATTGCCATTGTACTAGAATAATTTACTTAAAAAAGGCACTAGAGTGAGGTGGCAATAGCAATTGTGTAATAAAAGAGACTTAAAAGGGTTGCTGTTTATAAGACGATTGGCCCACAAGCTTGCGGCCTTCGGAAGACTTCTCTTGATGTATAGCATTGTTCTATTCAAAATAAGAGCTTCGCATATTGCTACATCTAATTGCCATCCTTAATGAGGAACGACTGCTGCAAACTTAACTGAATTGGAGTTCATAAAAATTAAAATGCAGCATGACATATAATTAAAGGTTGCAGCTAGAATGAGGCAGTAAAGACAAGAAAAAATCCTTTGGGTGTAAAGGAAAAACTTAAGCAATGACTAATCCAATAGAGAATAAACACAAAAAAACTAATTGCCTCAAAGATCACACCTGGGGGGTTGGCGATGGGGGAGCTGCATCCACAGGAGAAAGGCAACTGGCTTTGGTAGCCAACTTGTACAGAGCAGCGGACCCATGTCGTTGCTGCTTCTTGTTTGTTGATTCAAGGAGCTCCAAAAGCAACTCTAGTCCTGTGAGAACAAACCAGATGATAAAATTTTCAAAAATCCCATACAAACGATTGCTAAACAAAACCCTAAGAGAAAAGGGGAAAACAAAAATAAATAAATAAATAAATAAATGATCATGAAAGGATTTTACCATTGTTTTTGATAAAAACAACATTCTGATCAACAGGCAAACAAAGATGAGCAAGAGCCAAAGCAACACATCTCTGAACACCCTTTTCAGTTATCCTCATCAAGTACAATAAATGCGTCAATACCTGTCAATAAAACAGCATTTAAGGATGTAATTAAATGGCAAAACCTATCTTTGACAATATTTATAAAAAAAATAATAACAATAATAATCAATGCTCTGAGTTCTGAAAGCTAACTATCAACTTCATCTGCTGAAATTGCTGTGCAAATAAAAGCTTTCACCTTACCATCCAGCACCTATTGAATGTCTTTCTATAATTGTATCCCTACATTAACAAGATTGTAATACAATTTTGAACACAGAAATCATTTAATTGATTCTCAAGTAGTCTTCACCTACATATAAAATTTTAACCATAAAAATGCCAGTTGGCTTTTTACTTCACAACTTGGCCAAGCATAAGGAGCGTTTATGCAATAATGATATTAGCCCATAATCATTTTTTCTAATTTGAAATCCAAAATCCCAAGAAATCTAGCTCTTTTGCCATCTTTGATTGAAGGGAATCATAGGGAACAAAATGTAGAATAGGAGAAAGACATGGGTAATGTATAAGGAAAATAATTAAAATTAAATTAGAACGAAAAATCCATTGTACAAGTATATGGGCATCTAACAAATGCTCAGGCATTGGCTAAGAATTGAGTAATAGTCTGCAGCTGAACTTGCCCCACTTGATGTGCCATGAGAAAATATTTCCACAATAAAACAAGATAATGTAAGATAATCTTAGTAAAAGAACAGTGTGATATCAACAAATGTCTGTTGTAATACGAACTACCATGTCTTGAAGCTCTGCTTTCCCAACCAACAAAAAATATTCATGTTCATTGCAAAGCTTTCTTATTGAATTTCAAGCTAGTTTCTCAATAAATTGCTTTATGCTATGTTTGAATCTTAGAATCATGAAGAAAAAGGAAAAGTGTAATAAAAAAGGAAAGTAAATCAAGTGAAAGAAGCTTTTTTATTTTTTAGTTCGAAAATGAGAAGAAAATAAATAGACATTTGTTAAAAATTTTAATTTACTTTAACCAAAAAAAAATCTACAAGTAATTTCATTTTCCACCTCTTTTACTTTTATTGACATATCCATAATACAAACAAAGTGCAAGTTTTTAAAATGCTTAGAAATAGCTAGTTATGATACATACAATTTTTTCTTCAAAAGCCACCATTGGCAATCATGAGGAAGCCCTTCTAACTTGACACCTTTAATTGGACAAATAAGTAATTCAAAGGTCATGGTGTAAAAAATCTTGTTTCTTTGAAATTGATAAGATGTATGAGGCTTGTTTCAGTGCAAAAGCAAAGAATAATAAGCCAAAGAAACTTGTAAGATAAGAATAAAATGAAATCATACTCGTCCATGGATCTTCCCCTCCAATCTTTTCAGAGTCTTGGCTACGCAATCCCTGGTTTGCTGCAAGTAAATCATCAAATTCACATTATAGGAGCCAGGCACCAAAGAAATGGTGGAAGACAGGAGACAGGAATTTATAATTATTTTATTTCCAATATTAATGAAACGAGTTGATGCGAAAAAACAAAAAGAAATTAAACATAAGGAAGAAATAAAATCAGGAGAGACAGTAAGTCAGGAAGAAGAACACAAGGAGAAAAGGGAGAAGTAAAGCTCACAAGCTGCAAGTCATAATCATCCATACAGACTCAAAAACAACCCTGACTTATGTAGGCTAGGCAACTACCAGATAAGCTAGGAGTCAACTTGGGCAATTCAATAGACAAGGACCTCCAGGATAACTCACAATCTACCCAAAACAACACAAGGCATGAAATAAGAGAAGGCAAGTACCAATACAGTCAATTATGATGTCTCATCACAGGTAATCCTAAACATAAATGGCTACTAAAGTCAATACTAAAGTTGAAACACTAAAATAGATAACTTACTTGGGCAATGAATTCCCCATCTTGAAGCTTCTGAACGCCTCCAATCCTTAGAAGACGTGCAACGTTATCCTACAAAAGAAATTTGAACAAGTTGGACAGGAATTAACTATCAAATCTGCAATCTGTAAATCACAATTATAAAACCAAAAGCTATACTAAATACAAATTCAATTTTACAATTATCCAAATAAATATGTACCTCATTATCTGCAAGACCATAAAGAGCGAAGGCAGCATTATGTTGCAGAGATCCATTTTTTGAATCTAGAAGCTTCAGTAATGGCATAAAACCACCACTATGGGCAATTCCAGCCTGGTTATGAGTATCCTAAATATAAAAACATCTCAGCAAAACCAGGGAAATACATTTATCTAAACAGAGCATTTATGGGAAGAAGGGATGATTGGCGGGAGAATTAAGATTCTCAAGTAACCATATTAACTGTGCTATGCCATTAATAACAAGAGAAACATCAAATAATAAACAATAAATAAATAACACAACCGAACCAAGGCATTTTTCCAATGACACCGATGATAAGAGCAGGAATAACAGGAAATTTAAATATATGATAAAATTAGGTAAGCAGCCGATGGTATCGGCTTTCAATTTGAATTTTACATTTCTCAAAATAATGAAATTTACCTTATATTGCCTCTTGTATAGAAACAAGGGGTATTTGTGCAACATTTTTAATTGGTAAATAGAGAGCAGTTGGTAACATTCATTTGTTGTTTATCATTGGGCATAAGCAGCAGATGGCATCAGCTTTCAATTTTATTTTTCTTTTTCTCAAAATCATGAAATTTACCTTATATTGCCTCTTGTATAGAAACAAGGAGTGTTTGTACAACATTTTTAATTGGTAAATAGAGAGCAGTTGGTTACATTCTTTCGTTGTTTATCATTGGGCAAAAAATGTATGTTAGGAAAAGATGTCAAGAAATAACTTGGCTAAGAAACTATATAGGTATTGCTTTATTGCCTCATCATTCCAGGCTAACCTTCTCCTTTTCCTAATAAGAAAAATACTTATCCAAAGGTAAAAATATCAAACATAATGAAACCTATTCAATGAATATAATACCTAACAGTGACTTTTATTTTTTTTTGAAGACTACCAGGGTTTGTAGCTGTGTGCAACTATATCTAAAATACAAAGAGAGTTGAAAGAACAAAAACCTGTGCCAACCTCCCCAGTGCAAATGCTGACATCTCCCTAAGCTGGATGTCTGGGGATTGAAGCATCTCAATTAATGGCCGGGCTGCACCTCTTTGAACAATGTGCGCCTGTATAAATATCATAGTTAAATAGGAGAGGGAATGTTTTCAACAGAACAGGAATGATTGAAAATTTGCATGCTTGTAATTTAGGAGTATTTCATTCCACCTTGCAGTCTGAATCAGTAGCAGCAAATTGGCCAAGTAGCAAAGCTGCTTCCCTTTGGCTCTCAGAACAGCATGAACTGCAATTAAATCACTAAAATTAACAAGACTAAAAAGTTGAACATAAAGATAGGACCATAAGATAAGGCAAGTAAGTTAACTAAAATGGTATTCTGCTAAAAGAATTCAACGGCAAAATACAAAACCAACTAATAAAATCATACGGCGCATGTAATAAGAATGAATCAGCACTGTCAAATTGAGCAAATCATTAGTACCTGAGTAATCCAATAACAGGTTGCAAAGCTCCAGCACGCAGAACTTCTTTCTTAATGTATGGGGATGAATGCACTAAATTCCCAATCACGCCAACCTGTAGGATACATTCAAAGGCCGGCTAATGCTTTTGGCAAGATGACGTGTAAAATAAACCCAAATATATGTGAAGTGTAGGAATCAATAATAGAGACTAAGAATAGCACAACCGCTTCAGAATGTATAGCCGCTTCCTCAGATTGAAGCATTAAAATCAGTGTAGGTAGAGCATCACAATCCACAATCTGCAAATTTACAATTTTAAAACAAAGTCACATAAAAGATCAAGGTCACATGTAAATCTATAACATGAAATCCATGAATTAGAGAAGGCTTGTCAACCTCGTGTTTGTTCTCATCATTCCTAAAGGCAAGGGTTCGTAAGGCCCCTGCAGCTGCTGCTTGCACCTTCAGATCAGCAAACTCAAGCAATTCAACGAGGGGTGGGATTCCACCTTCAATCCTAGATGCGCAACCAAGATGTCACTAGGATGATTAAAAAAAAAATATGCATTCAACAAATAAACAAATAAATAAAGCATACAATTAAACAAACCTAACACGAGTTTTAACGTAGTCGTTCTCGTGAGCAAGGTTGGTGATTGCATCAGCTGCTCTTCTAATAACTCCATTGACTGCTCGAGAGTGTTGACCATCCTTGCGCCGCATTAAGAGATCCACAAGATGGGTCAGAGCTCCAGCATCAACTATGAGACTTTGATGCTCTGGCTGTTCAACAAAAAATAAGGCAGAAAACACAAAGGGCAAAAAAACATGGTGGAGAGAACAAACTTCTACACTAAAATGAAACAAATAACTACGTAGAGAACATATGAATCTGTTTTATAAAAGTCAAAATTTTGCCTGGAATAAAATTGATTTACACTCTTCATTAGAAATAATAGGCGAAGCTTGCTACTGCTCAGCATTTATAAATAATTATTCTGCAAAATTCACATTCACATTATGATAGAACCTCTCCAATATTGGTTATTGCAGCAATCAAGCATTAAGACACACCTAGTGTTCAAATCGAGCCTATTCTAATCAATTAATAGGTTTCTGGAGTTTGATTTAAATCTTATAGGGCTTGAAAATGTGTACAAGCTTGGCTTGTTAAGCTTTCAAACCAATCTCATATGAGTTTTAATTGAGACAAACTTGTAAGGCTTTATTATTTAACAAAGATTTAAGTTTATCAAGTCAAGTTCAAGCCATGCACAAAATCAAACAAATAGGCAAAAGCTTGGCTTGGTTTCATAATGAACCAATCTCAGTAAGTTTGTAACAAGCCAAACATGAACCAAGCTCAAGTTGTGTAATTCATTTTACAGCCCTAGACAGATGCCATAACCAGGAGTTACAACAAAGGCAACAAAATAGAGAAGTCTAATATACTCTTCCGATCACAAAGAACATTGTCTAATAAACAGCCCAACCCCATGCCAAATTGGGGAGCCACGCATAACCATTGCAGCAGTTCAATACCTACCAGGTTGAAGAAAATTTGTTCCTGCTGTTGCTTGCCAAATTGAAACGAACTACAAGTTCAACTATTACGAAAGAAGACATGCAACAATTTTTTTTCCTTTTTCCTTTTTAGTTTGATAAATAAGGAGATATGTAATAATGCGCAAACTTAATAAAAGGGCTCATAGAACTATTCTCACTAGCAAATTACAAGCCATGACTAGTGTCAAATGCAGCTCTTTTTCTCATTTCTGTTTCCGGATTCTTTCTAGTTCAAAGGGTCACAAAGGTAATGTTTGTTTGTCGGATATGAGGTGAGAGATTGTATTACCAATCCCTGAGACCAACCTCAACCCATATCTGGTAAATATGATGGATACTAGATATGGTGATGTGATCCCACATCGGTTAGCGAGAGCAGTTTTTGGTGTTATATATATGAATTTGACAACCCTTCCTTTACGAGCTAGCTTTTAAGGTGGATTCAGGTCAAGTTCGTATCATTTGGTATCAGAACCAAACCTCGTTTGGTCGGTGTGCCCCACAGGTTTAGTTCTGTGCACGAGGACGTGCAGTTTAAAAAGGTCTGATATGATGTGATCGTACATTTTTTAGCGAGGGCGGTCTTTGGTGTTATATATATGGATTTGACAACCCTCCCCTTACGAGCTAGCTTTTGAGGTGGAAATGGAGTCCACTCTAGATTCCTTATCCCTCGAGGCATAGGATATGCAATACCATGGAGGGAATGGTATTGTTTTCTGCCAAAACCTAAAAGTTCAAAATTATTTTCTCTCACATCTTTTATCCCATCAAACACCAGAATATAGTTGCAAAATAAACCTATTATATAACTAATCTCATACATTATCTTATAGTATTACTTGTCCCCCATCATCCAATCCATCCAATCAAACATAACCAATGGGCAAGTCAAAAAGGATGTGATCTCGTAGACGAGATAAAAGGTGCTTCATACATGGTTGTACTAATCAAGCCATCAAGACCACTATCAAAGTGATTAGAAATCCACCACCACTTATATCAATTAATGGTCACTTGTAAGGGGAAAGTAGACTGCGTCTGATTAACCAATTACAGTAGGCTCAAGGTAACTCGAAGCAAAAGATATATACATGTATAAACTAGACTAAGTCTTCTACTTTATTTCTCGCTAGCTTCAATTATCCACCCTTCTACTCTCTCTCTCTCTCTCCTACTTCAATTGTCCTCCACTTTATCATTTACTTAATTAGCCCTTAAAAGCCAACCAACCACCAGATATTGATTTTACATCATTTGCTTACCTACAATGCCATCATATCTCTACTCCATACCACCACTATGAGATCAACTGAGCACCAAAATTCCCATGACCACCCAAAGTTGACAAATGTAGGATTTAGTAATAAATATTTTTTATAATCTCATACATATCTATTACTAGAAATATCAAACTACACTAATGAAGTAAAATTTGATAGCTTAGAATTATCCATAAGTCCGAGAAAGGATTCACTGCCATTAAAGGTTAAGTTGAATCAGTCAGTAACTCTTAAGGGTGTGTAAAACCAAGCCAAACCAAAATTTTGGTTAATTTAGATCCAAGTCCGATTATGGTTATTTTTTTAGAACCAAACTAAATTCCATTCAGTATCGGTTATGTTCGGTTAAGTTACAATTATTCTCTCCCCATAACCAATGTAATCGAAAATTGAATTAGGTTCTTAATACAAATATAACATAATATTACAAAAGAAACACAATCATTATCTGAGGGCCTATGATCATCCAAAAGCAGTACCTGGCCACTACGCACGTCTGTATTCAATGATTTCTGGTGATGGGGGTTTTGATGAAGGGTGCACGTCCCATAGGTTGTTTGAGGCTCACAAAGTCACACAATCCTCTCTCTGTCTTCTCTGCTACCCCTTGACAGTCATCGCTCACTCTTCACCTCACCACAGCTTGTTTTGGCTGCTGCTCATCTTTGCCAATTGTTCTCTTCTCAAAACAAAGCAAGATTTTTGCATCAACTATTTTTGTCTTTGATTTACTTTTCTCTTGCTTGTAGGTATTTCTAATTTTAGGATTTTTACTAAATAATTATTGTTGATATTATGAGGGTATCTTGATTTCTAGACATTGATTTCTTGTTGATGTTAAAGATTCTGTTTGTTGGGATATCAATTGGGAAGTAACAAATAATGTTCAAATGAGGTGCAAGTTGCAACCAGAAACTTAAACATGGTTGCTTCTTGTTTGCTGCCGCTAGATAGGCTCCTGGTTGTGAATCGAGGATTGATATAGTTTTTCTAATTTTCTAATCTTCTTTGCTTGTTCGGTTAATTCATTTTACCCAAAACCAAACTGAATTTATTTTGGTCAATTTGGGTTCAGTTCCTAGATAATATCCGGACAATTCAATTTCTTCAATTGAGCAATTGAGATATTTTGTACATTTCAAGTAGAACAAAAAACAACTAAACACCCCTAATAAATCATAACAGCATATATTTCACCTACTGGCAACTATAAATTGTCAATTTAAGTGTTATTCTTACTATCACAATTGGCAGAAAGCTTAAAAGAAGCAGGGTACACAATCCTGCAGCAAAGGATGAATAAGAAATCATCTCTGCTTCTAGAAGTACAACAAGAACTTTCCTGACAAAGACTGCCTCCAACAATACACCAATGATCTATCCACAAACTTATGTTTCACCTATTGAAGTTCAAGCAAAGTATGTGAATATGAACTGAATACTACCCCATCTCCTTTGGACATGTTCACTTTACCAATTAGACCCCAGAACTTCCTTGAGTTTAATCCCCCCAAACATTATCTTCTGAAGTAAACTACAAATAAACATTTAAATACCACAGTTGTCAAGTACAACTTAACCCAAAAAGAGTAAAATAAAATAAATCAAATTGATCAGTTACTCCAGAAATTGAAGATAGCAGTAGTTAAAAAAAATGGATAAGATAGCACGTAAAAATTACTTTTACAGCGAGATGTCCAAGCATCAAAGCACTTTCTTTCTCCACCTCATGTTCAAATGGTATGTCCACTGTCAAAGATGGAGGCTCCTCGAGATGCCTCACTAGTGCAGGGACTACTCCGCAGTCAACTAATACATTTACAACTTCATCTGCTAACACACAATTTTTTCTTTCAGTCGAAGTTCAAACCAATAGTTCACAAATAAATTCAATAGAAAAAATAAAATAAAATAAAATTCAATTGAGACGCTCGTGTGTTACCATTATTGGCCAATTCGGAGAGGACCTGAATTGCGCGCTTAGCAGATGCTCGATCTGACTCAACCGATGAGAAGGTAGAGTTGAGTATTTTCACCTGCGTGAGAACATTGCTCACGAGATCATTCCGGCTAGAGTTGTAAGGCGAGAGATCTCTAACGATCTTGCCATCTTCTTGAAAATCATCTTCTTGGAAATCGGCCTCGAGTTTCCGTTTCAAGTTTTTCTTCCCAGTTGTTGGCTGTTCACGGGGATTTTGGTTCTCCATTGATATTAAAGAGGAGATAGGGAGAAGGAGAGATAAGTATGGAGGGTGTTTCTGAGAGGCTAATTTGGGGAAGATACTTGGGTTTACGGTTTATAGCGCAAAGGGCTGATAATTTCAGATTTTAATTGGACGCCTCTAACTTATGAAAGTTCCCGCCTGCATTCACACTTCGTGTTTTTCCCGCCAGTTCAGCGCAGAATTCCAAAGGCCACAAAAATTCCTCTTTTCCGATTCATTACCAGATTGCCATGTCGCTCCACAGCGCCCAAAAAATTACCGTAGTTAATTTGCTTCATTGAAAAAAGAAAGTAATTAATATGGTCATATATTTTTAAAATAAACAAAAAACAAAACCGAAAAGTTATCATGGACAAGTATCTTATAGCAATAGTTCAAAAATGCGAACTTGCTTTTATCCTTTCATATTAGCACCGTTTGATGTTACAAAAAAAAGAAAATATAAAATTTTATAAATTTTTACAAATACAAATTATAACACTGTATAAGACATGAGATATTAACTTTTATAAATTTATACAACTTCAAACACACCTCTTATATGCGCTTACCACAATAATTGCTTGCTTGACATTGAACGTACGTTGATTTTGTCTAATTTTTTACTTTTTTAAAATTTTTTAAAATTTCAAATGCTACCTATATTCATAATTCGTATAGTGAGATAAAAAATGAATAATTTTTAGAGATTTTTTTTATTTATTAGCACACCAAACGGTGCCTAATTGTCTTGCCTGATTACCATGTTGCTCCACGAATAAAGAGGCGTGAAGTGGATTTTGAAATTTAGAATCTTATTTGTTGAAAAAGAATGTTTGAATATTTAAAAGTTTCACGCATTCTTAGCACTCCTCTTTAAATCTATTCAATTTCATTTGTGACAATTTTTCATATTTTTCTTGATTGTAATAGTTAATTTATGTATTTTTTAGATTAATAAATTTTACACAAATTTTAAGTAATTGTAAGATAAATTAATTTATATTAATATATATGAAAGTTTTTTAAGTTCATTATTCAAAATAAATAAATACAAATGTAATTTAAATATATTTGAAAAATTATATTTTATAATAAAAATTTATATTTAAATTATTGCACCTTAAATTTAATAAATTTAAAAATTATTGACAATCTTATTTTAAATTATCATTAAGCATTAAAGTAATAGAAATAATATTTTAATAAAAATTTTACATGAATTTTAATTAATTACAAGAGATATTAATTTATATTAATATACATGAAAAGCTTTTTAAGTTCATAAATTAACTATTACAATCAAGAAAAGAAAAAAAAAAAGTGAAATATTATCATAAATGAAGATGAATAGATTCAAATGATAATATTAAGGTTGTTATGCCCCGGGTCCCGGGGGACCTAGAGGTGATCGCGAGACATTCACAACATGCAAACACATCCAAACTATCAGAGCATACGCACCAGTCACGCGGCGGACCCACGAAACAAAACTGCTATATAATGTCCTAAAAATGGACCAAACGGGGTACCTAATAAAGTCCCTGTGCAGTTTATATACTCACCACCATACACAATGCGATGGTCATCTTATACAGTTATACATTCATATGTAAACCAATCTCCAACTCACATCATTCTATGAAAGCATAAAACTATCCACTAGTTTCATTAATAATTGCATGTCTCGGCCTTATGGCCTTTATAAAACCAAAAATAAAAAAAAAATAATTATATACATTACAAAACTCTTTTCAAATAAAATATATACAACATGAATTATCATCTTTACTCCTATCCGGACTGGGTATCTCCTCGTGGTCCCTTCTACTCGCCCTGTGTGGGTCCTGCAGGGTCATCTGTAGGGATGTGAGCACATACCACTTGTGCCCACA
This sequence comes from Pouteria glomerata, assembly GCA_035590655.1. Classification (NCBI taxonomy): domain Eukaryota; kingdom Viridiplantae; phylum Streptophyta; class Magnoliopsida; order Ericales; family Sapotaceae; genus Pouteria; species Pouteria glomerata. The sequence goes on along the minus strand of JAVXUM010000011.1, from coordinate 7,737,854 downwards.
ATGCACTTC
>JAVXUM010000011.1:7705006-7721977 GCA_035590655.1 Pouteria glomerata | reverse complement strand
ATGGCAACTCCTCCATTGTCTTGGCGGAAGTTGCACCCTCTTCATTGCCTTTTTTGGATTGTTGATTGGTAAAATTGATTCGCGGACTATTGGACTGCAGGTCGTTTATGGGCTTTGGGTGGAAAATAGTTTTCACAAAAATTATTTTACTGAACTGTTCTACCAAACAATGAGAAATGAAGAAAATATTTTGCCTTGAATTTGAAACAAATGGAGTTGTATTCTGGACTTCTAGTGGTGGATATTATTAAAAACTGCAACAATTTTAGTTGGGAAAAGAAGAAGAGCACAAAATATGTCTTATGTCAATTTAACTGCAAGAAGCCTGCAAATGTAAATATATGATTGGATGAAATGTATTTCTCTGAGAGGAATTGTGTGGTGCTGTGACTTCAGGTGAAGCTGGCTGAAGATAGGGTCACTCGAGGGTCAGTAGCATCTGGTTTGGGCAATCGGCTTCCGACTCATTTAACGACTCCCCAGTCATTCAGCAATCATGTGAACCAGCTGGGCAATGTCTCGCCGACGATCACTGTACCTGGAGATGATGTCTCATATCCGGGAATGACAGGTTCCGGGCAACATTCAACTCTTGGACTTGAAAATGCTGACGCCTTCAATGGCGGCGGACTCAAGAACAGAGTTATCGGTGATGCTGTCAGCTCTGTGCCGGAGAACTGGGCTTGGGACTCTCATGTACCCACAATTTCCAAGTAGAGCTGGTCTTCTGGCATGAGAATGAAGTCATTGGATGCCGTGTTTCGTGTACCACCGGTGTGAATCCAACAATTGAGACTGGCAGCTATTTGTAGAGTTATCCTTGTGGAATTTCAGGATTGCTTTTTTTTTTTTTTTAAACTGTTGTGATTCTGGTTTGAGTGTGATAATTGTAGTTTCTTTTGTTGTATCTTGGACTACGGTTGTTGGTGCAGGAGAAACACTTAAGGCTCCGTTTGGGAAAAAAAGCTGAGTAGCCAGCTACTCAGCTTTTTTTTTTTTGTCCTTTTCTACAATTACTAAACTTACCCTTTTACATTTTAAATTTTTTTAAACTATAAAGGGTAAAACTGTCAAATTACACTTCCAAAAAAAAACCAGCTACTAAAAAGCTAGCTTTTTTCCCTTCCCAAACACAAAAAAAGCTAGTTTTTTTTGTAGCTAGCTAGTAGCCAGCTACAAAAAAGCTAGTTTTTTTTCTTTCCAAACTAAGCCTTACATCCCTTGACGGCATGCCTCTATATCAAATGCCACACTCTATCGTCATCTAGTTGGGAGTCTTGTCTATCTTGTTGTTACTCAACCTGACATTGCATACGCTATTCAAATTATCAATTAGTTTATGTTAGCACCTCGATCAAGTCATTATGCAGCAATTCTTCGTATTCTGCGATACGTTAAAGACACCTTATTCTATGGACTTCATTATTTTTCTCAGACTTCTCTTGATTTTTGGGCCCACACTGATGCTGATTGGGCTGGTGATCCTATTAATCGGCGTTCTACCACTGGATTTTACTTTTTTCTATGTGACTCTCTCATCTCTTGGCACTGCAAGAAACAGACTGTCACTGCTCGTTCTAGTACTGAAACAGAATATCGTGCTCTTGTCGACATTGCACAGGAACTACTATGGCTCTGATGGTTACTTTCTGAGATGGGAGTGTCTCATTTTGCTGCCACTACTGTTTATAGTGACAATTGAAATGCCATTCGAATTGCTCACAATGATGTGTTCCATAAATGCACCAAACACATCGAAATTGACTGTTATTTTGCACGTCAAGACGTGACATAGGGTACCTTCTGGAAAATTTCATGAATTGGTCTCCAAACTCAAGTTGGTCTCCTCTATACCTCCTTGAGTTTGCGGGAGTATGGTAGAAATATAACAATGTACATATTATTTAGTTACCTTATATAGGTCATAGTTTATTTAGTTTCCTTATTATTTAGTTTACATATTCAGGTTGTGTGTAGGTTTATAAATATGTACGTACTATACATATTAAATATATACAATAATTATTCTCTCCAAAATTCTTCTTGTTTTTCATATTTTTAACAATATAAATAGATTTTCGAACTCAACGAACTAAGATTTATTAGGATCAAATTTGACTCATTTACTAAACTGGTTTGAAAGGAAATTCAAATTTAACTGATTTATTGAAATGACTGAACTTGAGTAAATTCCTTAACGAGTCACCTGCGAGTAGCTGACGAATATTTCAGCTCATTACCTAACCTAGTTTTCACACACACGTATAGGACTTGGTAACTAAATCTCGTAACCCTAAGTGACTATGCCATATACATAGTAGCTCTACTAGCTCCATAAATAAATACATAAATAAATAAATAAATAAATAAGTAAATAAATAAATACACGCATCTTTGTTCTCGACTTTTGGCAGAAAAGAAAAACAAAAACAAAGCCTCTTTTAACTATTGAAACAAACAAAACCTGCACTATTCAACATTCAACACAATTCTTGGACTGTAGTTATTTTCTTTAGTAAGAGATTCCAAACACACGTGAGGAGCAAATTGGTTCACAAGTCCAGCCTTTCACCTTTTAGTGACAAGTCCCTCGTCCCGACTTCCTACCTAATGCCTCATACCCCATTTCTTCTGTTTAATTTTTGAAGCACCAAAATATATATATATAAAAGAGAGGAATACATCTATATGACAAGATATCTATCTGGCAAGGTATATATGTGTATATAAAAGTGTTTGATAATAAAAAATTATTACCAAACGTACTTATTACATCTACTGAAAGTGAACGGATTTAAGCCTGCAATGAAAACAAGTCAGAAGAAAGGGTCGAGGAGGGTTCCGACCTCAGTCCCTCCGATGCATAAGTTAGTAGGGTTTGAGAGAACAACAGAGTGAATGAAATAACGAAGTTGTGGACAATAGTGAACGTACCTGAATTTTTGACTAAATGTCTTACTTATAGTTTGATATTAGGAGTTAATTAATATAAAATTAATATAAAAAGTAATAGAAAGAAATCATTGCTTCTTCATTTTGGGGGCTTGGCTAATGTAACGACTCATCTCTCATTTAATGGCCATCACATAGTATTAAATGCAAGTGAGGCAAAAGTCAGATGTAGTCGAAATATTTAAACATTAGGAATGTCTAAATGTCACATCTATTTGTCACTTGAGTCATGATAAACGCGAAAGATATCGTAACAAGTCAACCAAATAGTAATGGTTGGACTAAATTAACCGATCCATCCATTATGGTCGAGGATATATAAAATTAATATTTCTTCTGCTCAGCGTGATTATGCTTAGGAACCTATCTTATGTCTAAATATTTTACGTAACAACAAAAAGATATTTTTATGTGTGTATATATATTGTTAAAGGACATATATTTGAAACCAACATATGTAGGAAGGCTTACTCTTTTTTTTTTTTTTTGCACTTTTTTTTTTTTTTTTTATAATTTAGCGTGTTAGCTAGTTTATGCTCATCTCGATTAATCTCTGAGATGTTAAAGTTAACAACTGGATAAACTTTCTAATAACCCTAGCATGACTCGAATTAGTAACTTCTAAAAAATAAACTCAATATTTTATCAATTAGGTTAACCCGCAAAGTTATAAGAAGGCTTATGTTGCTTATCCTAAGGATTGATGGGTGTTTTCAGGTTTGAAAATTGAAAAAGATGACTAATAGAAAAAAAATAATCAATAGCACAATTCTATCAAGTTACCTTTCCAAATCTTGCTTTCAAAACAATCACAAGCATTTCCAAAATAGTCTTATTAAATATTAATTGGTTAATTGGATTGATCGGGGATAAAATTTTGATATTATAAAATAAATAGATTTAATAAAATATTATTGTCATTATTATTATTTCCTTAAATACATTTTTGAGTAACTCTGAGGTGTTTAATTAGTCAAAATCAACTAAAATTTATCAACTTTTAACTTTTTTTAGTATTTTTTTCAATTAAATTTTACTACATATCACCTTTACATTAAATTTTTGTACTTTTATTATACTTTGTTGTTAAATTTTTACTAACCAAACACTCCGTCTCTATATAGTTATTGAGTCGCAAGATAAAATTTGGTCAAATTCGTGAATTGATTTAATTAAGTCCTTGAATTTGAAATGAATTTACTTTTTCTTCACTATTTAAAAGATATGAAAATGTATAATGATTTAAAATACATTGAATCATTAGTATGACAAGGCTACATAAAATGTTTAGGGAGGGAAATGAATAACCGTCTGATTGTTTGGGGAGAGAAAAAATTTTGAAAAATTTTAAAAATCTTTGAAAATTTTTAAAATTTATCTCACTGCACGCATTACGAACTCACAATTTATCTCATTTTATCTCTTTTTTAATCATACCAAACACCCCTTTTTTGTAAAGACAATAAATATGTATAATATTATTGCACAAAATTTATATACAAAATAATGTGGCCGAATTGTATTTTTTTATGGGGAAAAAAAAGATATGTTCTATATTCAATTTTTATTTTACATAAAATATGTATATATTATACAAAATATATATATTTGAATAGTTTCAGTAAACGCTTTGACAACGCTATTAATTTTATATTTTTTAAAAAAATTAGTACACTTATGCCCTCACTTTTAATCATGCTTCGTTTTTGAATTATGTGACTTAAGTTGAAAATCTACTTAATTTTTTTCATAGAATTTTAAATTAGAATAATGTAATAACAATATTTTTATACAGAGTGATAGAATTATGAATTTCTCACATACTTTGACAGAATTTTGAATTTCTCACATACTTCTACGAGTGTGTTTGGTGTGAAGTAAAAGAAAAAAAAAAAAAAAAAAAAAGGAATGAGAAAGAAAAATTAGAAGTTCAAATGTATAAATTTATTTAAATAAATTAAAAAAATATAATAAAATAAAAATATTTATTATTATATTAATTTTTAATTTAATTAATTTTGATTTCTTAATTTCATACGTTATTTTTTTATCACAATCTAAATGGAGGAGAAATTTGTGAATTCAATCCTCTGAGAGCATTTTTTGGCACAGCCATCCTCTTACCCCTCATAATGGAAAGTATTATGAATTTGTTCTCCAGGATTGCGGTACCTTTCCCAACTCGAACTCCTAACACTTTAAGAGATAAAAGAGGGATTAAGTGAGTAATCATAACTAAACACTTACAGCCATCCTCTTTACCCCTCACAAATCCTTTTTTTTTTTTTTTTTAATTTTCTTCTTAACAATTGCTTGATCTAAATACTCTGTATAAATTTTTTATTTATGATAATAATAAAAATTGTAATTTTCACGAGATGAAGTGAATGAGAAAAATTAGAAGTTTGTCGCCTGTTGTAGGAGGAAGAAGACAAGAGAGAGTTGAACTGCACCTTGTTCTATCAAGAAAACCCGATGAGAGTGGGGACATGATCTTGTCAAAATCTAATTACGAAAATGACGCAACCATGTCCGAAAAAAAAACCAAGCGTGTGCACGATCTGGAGATATGGCAGAATAGGGGTGTGTCCACGTGGGACGCCCAAACCCCCATAATTAAATAGTCAGATCTTGTTTATTCCTTGTTTTGGCTCTGGCATGTCAAGGAGGCGTTTACTAATCAAGTTGTATTTCATTTTACGTAATTCCGTATCTTCCTCTATTTAATACCCACTTGTGTTTTGCAGTACAAAATATTCATATGTTTGAAGAGATTAAGGGGGCTGCAGCGTAAAGTATGCTGCAGTTGAAATTTGAATATTAATGGTCATTATTTGATGAAAATAAATTTGATTGAATTAATAAATATTAATTAAATAATAACAAATTTAACTGAATTAATAAATATTATCAGCTGAATTAATAATATTACTTATCTGAATTAATAAATATTAATTAAATAATGATCATTCTTTGCAGTGCATTTCCTCTACGGAACTACCCATTTTTGAAATAATTCTTAAATAAGTAAAATGGAAGAAAAATATTATAACTTGGAGAACTCACTTCTAAAAGCTAAGGTAGTTATTGAGAAATGGAAGTCAAACATATATAAATATCGTATCAACATCCTCGTACTGTCGATATGAGACAAACGTTACTCGTATATATAGCACTACTCAATGAGCATAGGCTTTCAAAACAAATTTCTCAAAGTAGTCAGCAAGTTTCGTAAACTTTTTATAGACATTCCATAATTTTATTATGAAAGATGTGAAAGAAAAAAGTGTCCTATCCCGGCTTATACAAAGTGAATAGAATGGTTATTCTCACACTTTCATTTTTTTACCTTATTTGATATGCTAATTTGAAATTCTACTTTGTACTAACTTAAAATGATATTTCATTTGAGGTAATGGAATGAAATAATAGTGTGTGGGAATGATTATTTCGTTATACTTCCATATGCCAAACTAGGCTCATATATGTACTCACTTATGGGTTAGTAAGAATTGAGATTATGTATTGATGGAATGATTAGACACCCAATTGGGTAGTCTACATTTATATTTGTACTAAATATATAACATTTATACAAACTAAATACATAAATATATTAACATACACAAACACTTTTCCTCAAGTTAAAGCATATATATCATTTGTTCCACGCTTAGTACAAATAAATCTTACTCTAAATCCTCGTAAAGCTTTAATAGATAAATCAGCAAGTTGGTCTTTGAATTTCACATGACCAGTTTTAATCACATTCTATAAAATTTATATGTAATAAAATGACAATTAATTTCAATATATTTGATTCTCTAGTGAAACATTGGATTAGAAGCAATATGCAAAGCAGCTTGATTATCACATAATAATTTCATAGGTTATAAATAATGAACTCCTTACTCCTCCAAAATGTGTTGTGTTCAAATTAACTTACAAGACATATGCATCATAATTTTATACTCTGATTTAACACTTGATCGAACTGCTATTGTTTGCTTCTTATTTTTTCAATACTCCAATTTACCTCTAACAAAGACATGTTACCCAATCGTAGACTTTCATTTATGGTGATCGACACCAGTTTGCATCAATATACCCCTACACTTAAAGTGTGTTCATTATCTTTATATAATAAGTCTCTACTAGGTGCACTTTTTAACTATTTCAGAAACTCATATAACTACATACCAATGGCTGGTGTGATGTGATTCTAAGGATTAACTAATCACACTTATAGCAAAAGCTACATATGGTATAATAATAATCAAGTAATTTAATTAATATTAAATTACTAAACTAACATGTGATACTGATTAGGATCGTGTAATAATTCTCCCTTATTTGCATCTAGCTTAATATTTGGAACTATTGGACTATTGAAATATTTAGAACCTAACATATCACTCTTAAATAACAAATTAAGGATATACTTCCTTTAAGAGAGAGAAATGTCCATTCTTAACTTGGCAATCTTAACACCTAAGAAGTATTTTAATGAAACCAAATTCTTGGTATTAAATCTACATTGAGGAAGCACTTTGGATCAATAATGCCCTGTGCATCATCACCTATGATAACACTGTCATTTACATATATAAGTAGCTAAATTTTGTCATTAGATGGATGATAATAAAATATTGAATGATTTACACCATAATGAATTAGACCAAACTCGATGACGATAGTGTTGAACCTACTAAACTATACTTGAGGAGATTGTTTTACCCTGTATAACAATTTTTAAGCTTACAAACTAATTTTGATTCCAACTGAGCAACAAAACTCAAAGGTTACTCCATATAGATTTTCTCAATTAAATTGTTATAAAAAAAATATGCATTTTTTTTACATTAAGTTGATATAAGACCAATAGTAAATTGCAGTTAAAGAGATAAGAATATAGACAGAAGAATCTTAGCAACGAGACAAAAAGCCTCAAAAAGGTTGAAACTATAAACATGTGTATATTCCTTTACGACTAAATGAGCCTTTAATATATCCATCGTGCCATCGAGTTGAACATAACCGTGTACACCAAATGACACCTAGCCTTAGACTTATCTAGAGGAAAAGGAATACATTACCAAGTACCATTAGCTCTAAAAGTAGACATCTCATTTTCCACAGTGAAGTGTCATCCAAGATGAGACAGTACTTCAGAAACAAAGTTAGAGATAAAAATAAATAATAAAAATATAACAAATGAATGATAAGAAGAGGATAATGCATCATAAAACACAAAATTAATGAAAGGATGGGAAGTACCAGAATGTTTATCCTTCCAAAGAGTAATAGAAAGATTCAACTCATTAAGAAGATTATGCGATATGAAAGAAGCCTATGGACCACTTGAAACAACGAATGGAACAATCATCAATTGATGTCTAGTGTATATGTGCAACTTAGGTGAGACAAATGACTAGTTAGACTCAAGTGAGAAAGAAGATTGTGTAACAGCCCGGGACCACTGCCGCCTGAAGATGTTTTCCGCTTTGACCCATCGAGTCTCTCCCCGGCAAGCCATCACGGTTTTGTTCTTGGCGAGGGCGACTCTAGTGCCCCCCCAAAAGGTCTCCTCAGTGGGAAAGTGTCCAACCCCTACTTATTAGGCGGGCTTTGTTCTTCCTCCCAACCGATGTGGAATCTCACAATCCACCCCCCTTAGAGAGCCCAGCGTTCCCGCTGGCACACCGATCGGCACCGGCTCTGATACCATTGTAACAGCTCGGAACCACTGCCGCCTGAAGATATTGTCCGCTTTGACCCCTTGGGTCTCTTCCTGGCAAGCTCTCATGGTTTTGTTCTTGGCGAGAACGACCCTAGTGCCCCCCAAAAAGTTCTCTTCAGTGGCAAAGTGTCCACCCCCTACTTATTAGGCGGGCTTCGTTCTCCTTTCCAATCGATGTGGGATCTCACAATCCACCCCCCTTAGAGGCCCAGCGTCCCCGTTGGCACACTGATCCGGCACTAGCTCTGATACTATTTTGTCACAGCCCGGGACCACCACCGCTTGAAGATATTGTCCGCTTTGACCCCTCGGGTCTCTCCCTGGAAAGCACTCACGATTGTGTTCTTGACGAGGGCTACCCCAGTGCTCCCCCAAAACGCCCCCTCAAAGGAGAAGTTTCAACCCCCTACTTATTAGGCATGCTTTGTTCTCCTATCCAATCGATGTTGGATCTCACAGATTGACCAAAACAGATTTAACAAAAATAATAAGTAAAGGAAGATTCTCATCAAGATTGGTAAGAGATTGTGACTGGGTAAAAAATAAGGTAGACTAAAAGAAAGTGACATTAACGCATACAAAAAAGTGATTTGGATAATGATTATAGCAATGATATCATTTCTGTAACCTGGAGTTCTTAGAAAAATATTGTGAGCATAAGGATTTAATTTATCAGACTTACTAACAAACTAATGGACAAAGGATACGCAACGAAAAATTCAAGATGAAAGATAGTACAAAGATTGTGTGGGAACAACACAAAATATAAATGCGGTCATCACGAATAGACAAGGGTATCTAGTTGATTAAATAACATGCAATTATGATAGCATCACTACAAAGAGTTCTCAAAACATTCATGTGAATAACAAAACCTATATAGACTAAATTTTTCCTAAATTAAATATATAAATACATTAGCATACACAAGTAGTAGCAACGGCAGGTACTACCCCAAAGTTATATGTCCCTCAATGCCTCTCTAATTTCTTTTGTACTTATATAATTAAGACTCCATTTGATACAAGTTTATTAGTTGTTTTAACTTTTTTAAATTGATCAAAATTATCTTTTTATATTTTTCTTTTTTAAACTATGAAAGGTGAAAATGCCAAATGGCGATGGAGTTAAAAGGTTGACCACTAAAAAATTAATTTTTCTTTTTTTCAAATAAAAAAATTAACTTTTTAATAATTTGTTACAAAAAAAAAAATTAACTTTTTAATAGTTTGTTAAAAAAAATAACTTTTTTTTTTTTAAACTAGGCCTAATACATAGTGCTCTAACAACCTTATAATTAATTTTATCTTCTCAAAATATAAAAATTTAAAATAAATTTTAAATTATCAAAACAATCCTAATTAAGCCATTCAAATTTTGGATTATGACAATCAACTGAATTGACTATTACTATCAAAATCATTTTAAACTTTTTTTTCTTTTTCTTGCAAACTTAAGAATTTCAAGAAATTACGATGAGTTTGAAACAAGGGTGCTTCTCTATTTTAATGAAATTTTAAATTAATAAACATTTTTTTATATATATTTGTTGAATCTTGTCTATTGGGTCACAATCAAATGGATATTTTTATTGGAGATTACGTCATCGTCAATCGTCACAAAATGAATAGAATTGCCGACCAACCACAAGAAGCCCCCCTTGGCTGTCACATCTTTTTGTTTCCATGCCCTTTTGATGAGAGTCACTGTGGTGCCGAGTGAGTTCTCTTGCCGTACCCAAAAAAGGTTAACTACTTAGATTAAAATTAATATAACGGGTTTGTTCGGTAGGCTCATTTATTTTAAATATTTTTTGACATTTAAAGAATCTTGATTTTTATTTAGCTTGATAAAATTTATTTAAAAAAGAATAACATTTTACAAAATGTATAAAAATTATTTTTTTTTACTAAATTAATAATTTTGTGTGCAAAAAATATTTTTTTTTTTTCAAAATTTACTTGCCAAAGTGAATCAATATTGACGGTTGAACAAAAATTTTAAGTAATTTTTAAGTTAAATAATTGGTAACAAATACCGTCATAATATAAATTCATTAGCAAGATATTTTTAGGAATAAATGTTATTGAATTTACTAATGAATGTGACTAAATTTACTGGTTAATGTAACACAATTTATTAATAGATGTAGTCATAGGCGTACCTATGTTGAGGCAAGGGAGGCAAATGACCCTTTAGATTTTGGATATGAAGTTATCAAAATACCTTTAGTATTTTGACTTTATTAAAAAATTAAATTAATTCACAATTAGGGTATTTTAGTTTTATTAAAAAATTAAGGTTAACTTAAAATTTTTTAGTATAAAAAGAGTTTACAAGAATCAAATCTAAGTATTTTTTGTGAAAAAAATACATTCTCCTATTACATTATTAAATACTGTTGTGCATAGTATTAAAAAATATAACATAATAAAATTTAATAATAATTATATTTTTTTTACTAACAAGGGATATTTCTATTAAATCTCAAGTTTTACTAAAAAAATTAGTTACACCATTAAACTGTGAAAATTATATTTACTAGTTTAATGTATAATAGTAATTTCATCTTTTCCCAAAAAAATAGCAAATATTATTTGTTCTCTATTATTAACCCTAATATAATTCGTTATTCTTTCTTTTCTTATTTTTTTCTTAGTTACTTGGTGCTTGATGTTTCCCTCAATTAAAATCCTGGATCGTCCCCTAGATTTGGCCATCCAATTTATCATTTAATCTATAAATTTTGGCACGTAGTGTGACCAATTTTACATAATTTTTTAATTAATATTTACTTTTTAGTACATACCAAAACCTCTATTTCCATGTCATAGTATAATAATAATCATTAGATGAAAAGATAGGTGATTAATTTTTAAGTAAAATAATAGACAATAACTATAATTTTCACATAAAATGTTGTTACTTGTAATATGAACTCATAAATTAAATTTTTTTATAAATAAATGTTATTAAATTTAATGGTAAATATAACTAAATTTATCAGTTAATGTGATACAATTATTGATAAAATGTGACCATGCAAATTATCATTTAACCTTACATTCAAATTATTAATAAATTATTAATAAATATGAGGTGAACCAAATATTCCCAAAATGTGATCAAATTTACACGCATATATATACACATATATATGTTTGTTAACATTTACTATTTGAAACGTATATACCAAAAATCACTATTTTCCTACCATATATAGCACAATATTTCTAGTTGAATAGAAAGGTAAGTGTTTATAAGTAAAATAATAACCAAAATTGTGATTTTTAAATAAAATATCGTAATATGAATTCGCAAATCAATTTTTGTCTTTATAAACAAATGTAATTGAATCAATTAATGAATGTGAATCATTGTGGCACAATTTATTAATAAATATGACTAAATTTATAATATATATATATACACTATTAGCATCCACTTTAACGTATATTTAAAAAACATTTTAGTGATAACTTAATAAATTTAATTTAAGAATTAATAGAGTTGTAGTTTATATATCCTGAATACTTAAAAAAAAAAAAAAAAAACCGGATGTCTTAAGTATTAAAAAAAATACCAAAAAAAAAATAAAAAAATCATGTACTTCCTTACCACAGAATCCACAAACCCGGCGTGAAAACGTCGCTGCCAATCAAATAATGGGTTTAATAGTGCACACCAAACACACTCCTATCACTATGATTGATTATTAATCATTTGGCATTCACTTCATACTTCTTCTCGTATCATCACCTCATCGACAGGCTTCTTTAGCTTATCCTTAAATCATTGAAGCTGAAGAGTAAGGCATTGAGAATCTACTTTTTTAAAAGTAACCAAACACCTCCTACAGATGATAAGCCATTGATAAGAGACCAATGAGTAAAGGAAAAGCCTACATAACGAAAGGAAACCCCACTACCATTACCTTTTTCATGTTTATTAGTTTTTAAGCATCATTATTTATTTAGCATAAATATACATAAGGGTTAATCACAGGGAGCCCCTTAACTATGACTAATTTCATTAAACTCCCTTGAACTTAAAATTGTCGAATTTTTAAATCCTTAAATTATGAAATTGTATCATCACTTTCAACCCTTCCATTAAACAATTAATGTTAGAAATATAAAATAATTATTTTACTGTTCCACTAAAATTTTGCTAAACGTGCTGTATAAAATCATAAAATTACCATATAGTCTTATTTATGTTTAACGAAGCCAAAATTATATGTTTTTTTTTTAAGTTAATAATCTATAAAAGCAAAAATGATTTTATGTTACATTTGATTTAAAAGGGTAAAAGTGTGAATTCAATAATTTTTAAAACAATACTAATATATATTATTTACATTGTCACAATATTAATATTAATATTAATCGTGTAGGGGTTAAAGTGTAACTGTCTTTCAAATTAATATTATATTTTTATTTATATATTAATATTTATTTCTTCGTTTTCGTCTCCGTCTCCTTCTCCATGCCCATTTACTAGCCAAATATACTAACTATTATAAATTATATATTATATATATAAAATAAATATTATAAATTATTATAAATATTAAATAATATATTTTATATATATATATGTTAAATAAAAATAAAAATATATATATAAATTAATAAATAAATATTTAAACGGGTAGGAGTGAGGTGGGAACTATCGTATCCATCCTCTTTCCCGTACCCATTCAGGCAACATTTAAAATTTCTATGTCCATTCCTATCTCCGCTATTAATATTCTCATATCCTTCCTGAATAGGACGGATGAAGCATGTATCTGTTGAGTACGGATTATTTTGACATTCTTAAAAATTAATAGTTGATTTAACGAAAATAGATAATAACGTTTTAAAATAAGAGAGTAGGTTGAATTACTCAAATATTATGGTAAAATAAATATAATTTTACAAAAATATATGTATGTATAGAACTTTAGAACTACACAAGGCTAGAGGTAGAAATGTAGCTTTAGAACTACATGTATAGGCCCTTTCTTTTTCTAATGGAGAATGATTAAGGCTTTTCCAGCAAGTCGATAAGATATGAAAGATTGTTTATTGACAAAAATGATTGAATTATTATGCTTCTGCCCCAAGTAATTAATCATGCAACCTCAAGAACAATAAAATAAAATTAAAAAAAAAAATCACCTCATTAATTGTTCTTTCATTCACATTAGCCAATAATTTGCAGCCATCAAGCTTCACTCAAAATTAAGCTGCTAATTGGCTGATCAGCTATACATATTAGCCAAATCCCCATTCGGTGATCTGACAAACAAGATTTATTTTATTCACACATTAATTAATTAAGATAACACAGATAACGTGATGGGACATGTTGATTCTACCTAACTTAAAAAAATAAAAAAATAAAGAATTTTACTTGACCAATTGGCTCAACAAATTTATCAAAACTTAAAAAAAAAAAAAAAAAAAAAAAAAATTATAAATTTATTTTAACTTTTTTAATTAAATCATTTATTTGAGTAAATTACTTAAGTCTTGGATTCAATCTCCGTTCCACTGAGCTTGGTGTCCTGCACGGTACTACCTCCACGTCTACCAAACGCACCGGCCGAAAGAAGTAGAAGAAAAATCAAAATTCGGCAATTAAAGGGTGACGTTTATCTCACGTTTCAAGGGTATGTTTGTTATCAACGTTTTACTTATTTAAAACTTTAACTACGTTGATTTTTTTGAAAGTAATATTTATTTATATGATTTTTCAACGGAAACTTGATATTTTTGTTATTTGGTAAATTTTACGCATACTTTCTTTCCTTTTTATTTTTTAACCCATATATGGTTTTTTAAGGGCTTTTTTTAAAAGAAAATAAATAATATACTTAAATGGTACTAATAAAAAAAATTAACTTTTAATGAAAAAAATATATGAGAGGAAAAAAGAAAAATTTAAGTTATTGCTTATTAATAATTAGACATAATTGCTAAACTGGGCCTAACTTATTTGTTAGAGTAGGATATATATCTCTCTTACACTTCGTGTAGAAACGTTTTATTTATTTATTTATTTAATTTAAAATAAAGAATTAATTTCATTTGTTTTGATAAATAAAATTTTGCATTTAAAACATATGTTTCAATTTAAAAATTAAATTAAATTAATTTTAAAAAATATCAAACTTGATCATATTAACAGCAAATAAAAAACATAGTACATAAGATATACGAGGGTAAACTTGTTCATTTATTTAGATGGTTTAAAAAGATAATAAATTCTCATCAAATTTTATTATTTTAAGTTAAATTTCAAATGATATAAAAATATTAAAATTTAAGTTATGAAATAAAATTTAACTCACAAAATCTTATTTTAAGTCTAAACATAAGAATTGATGAACATTCTCACTAAATAAAATTAAATTTCATCAAATTTATTACTCCAAACAAAGTGTTAACATTTAAAAAATAAATTGAAGAAGCTTTTCAATATGCCATTTGACCGAATCTTAGATTTTAACGCAGCATTTGGAATAAGAATTTATGGAAAAAAAAAAGGAAAAAATAAATAAAAATATAATTTATTATATATTTTTAGTATGGTCAAAAAATGAAAATAACATAAATAGATATTTCTTCAACAATTTAATTTTTTATTTAATTATTCATAAAAAGGAAATGTATATTTTTATGTTTAAGAGTAGAAGTAATTTTTACCTTAAATTTTGAAGTACGCGAGTGTAAATTTTTTAAATTTAAGGATACTAAGTAATTTTCATCTTAAATGCAGAAATCATAAAAGTAATTAATCTTAACCAGAGACGTCAAATTCAATCCACACAGATGAGTACTTGTCTGACCCCAATCCGATAATTGTAGTTATTTTTAAATTTTATGGGCAATAGAGCGAATAAGAGTATAAAAATAAAATGACCTTAGGATATAGATATAAGGATATTCAATGTAGTATACCCGACAAGTATTACTCAAACCCATCCTGATTGCTGATTATAGAGTACCCAATAAGTATTACCCGATAACCGATTAAATTACCCGCACTAATTAACCATTTATTGGATACCCAGCTGGTATTACATGATTACTAATTTAAATTACTCGATTACAGTCTTAAATTATTGAATACATCAAATTTAAGCAAATAATACTATTAATTCAGATACTAATTTATATATATATATATTGTGTTCAAAAAATAGAGTTCATTTAATTAATATTAAATAACTCAAGATTTTGATACTAAATAATTCCTTTTAAACTTAGGATTTAGTTCTTGATGCAACAAACGGATATAATTTTTTTTTTTTTTACATAGTTATAGTAGAGGTGCAAGATGAGATCAAATAGTAAATTTATTTTTAAATTTTATTTTTTTAAAAGTAGTATAATAAATTTTACTAAGCAAAAAATATTTAAATACTTTATTTAAAGATATTGTTTTTAATCTATTAAGATGTAAAATTACTTTCAAAGTTATTATATTCAAATAATTTTTTAATTCCTTTTTTTATTTAATCACTTCAAATTTGAAGGTTATAGGTATTCAATTACTCAATGGGTATCCAATTACCTGACGAGTTAAGGGATGGTAATTAGTTAAAAATATCCATTCGCCTACATCGGATTTTTTTTTTACTCGAGAAATTCAAAAATGATATAGACAATATTCGATTCTGATCTAATTTATTACCATCCTTAATCCTAATTTTTATTTATGTCTTATTTATTACTTTTTTCATAAATTCTTATTACTAAACTTACCTAGAAAAATTTTTGAAAAATTTCACTTCACAAATGAGTCGTGCTCGAATATAAATCTAATTGCATCCTATTATTACCAAACACTAACAATTTACACTATAGGGATGACAATGGGGTAGATCAGAGGTGGATATGATAATATCTAAATTTGAACTCTAAATCTTCCATCTTTTTTCGAATTTACCCAGAACTCTAAATAGATATTTTTTTAGACCTCCATCCTTACTCTAAATAGAGAATAGATATATTTGCGAATGTCTAAAAATTCAAACTATTCATTCACCTTCGAATTTACCCCTAACTTGATACATAACTTGATTGTATATGTAACTTACTGCTATAAAATAATTCATCTTCAAAACCCAAATAATACATAAATATTATTACAATAATAATTTTTTTTTTTTTTTTTTGTGTCACGTCCCTAACATAAATGGTCCAGGACGGACGGTATGGGAAAATAGGGACAATTTAAAATAAAATATAAAACCTGTACCAAGGTCAAGTCATAATATCATAACA